>VDFB02233705.1:0-17766 GCA_007258455.2 Sequoia sempervirens | reverse complement strand
ATATATATATATTAATAAGGAGAATATTAATATATATATTTATATATATAAATATTATCACATAAGAAATGTATAAATAATAATAAATTTATATATTTTATTAATTAAATGTGTTAATATTAAATTAATATTTATTTATATGTAAATACGTTTATATAAAAATAAATATTAATGTTTAATTAACACAATAATAAATAAAGTATATAAATAGAAATTCGCATTTTGTGAAAATGATAAAATTCGCACTTTGTAAAAGGGATAAAAATTCGCATTTGTGAAAAGGATAGAAATTGCATTGTTTGGAAATGATAGAAATTCGCATTTTGAAAACATAAGTAATTTTTATGAATCATTTAAAATCTTTCAAAATACAAAGCAAAAGTGGAAAAGTCGAAATATGAAATAAAGATGAAATGAAGAGCTTGCCGTAAAAATGGCGGAACTCCTGCATAGTTGGGAATGGGAGAAGACAATGTCAAAAGTTTAAACCAGAAAATAGCAAGTAAAAGCTGAGCTGGGTCGATTTTAAACTTAACCTAAAACGCAGCAAGAATACAATGAAGAATTCTGACGCCTGGCAGAAAAACGTGATTGTAAAATTTGTTTTGCTTTCAAGTTGAAAATTTCTTCGAATTGCTGGCTGTAAATGAGTCGATTCACCTTTAGAGATCATGACTAAGGGATTGGATGCTTGGCAGGTAGCACTTTGACTGAGTAAATAATGAAATTTGTCAATAAGCATGCCCAGAAATGGGGAAAACGTTTTAACTGCGGCCTATAAATACTTCACAAACTTCCATTCGAAATCATTCTTGTGCTTTCTCATTTGTGACGTTTTGAGAGAGCTTATATCTGCGCAATTCATCTTTAGAGTCATCCTGTTGAGTTTAGAAGCTTCTGCTGTAAGTAATTTATGTTGCATTGCATCATTTTAATCAAAGTGTGAGAATGAGAAATTTATACGAGCTGCATTTACCAGTTTGTGCATAGAATACCTTATAAAGAGGAAGAGAAATAGTAATTTTCAGAATAGAAGTTTGTTTAGGGAGAGTGCTGTGAGAAGAAGCTTATATTAAAAGAGGGATAGTTGCATTCTGCCATCCTCATTTGAGAGCCACTGCCAGTCTGCATTTTGCCATCCTCATTTGAGAGCCACTGCCAAAACAGTGCTGGAAGAAGCTCTTAATCACAGTTGTAGCAATTAATTAATTTCGAAGGAAGAGTTTGAGACTGGTGCTGGAAGTCTTTCGTTGGAGGTCTGAGGAGCTGCAAACACAATCAAGTTCACCCTCTAAAAGGAAAGGCATATACCAGGCATGATGTTTATTCTTTCATAGTCTAGAGCGTATTTTCTTAATATACATCTAAAAGAGTAAATACTGAATGTGCATAGTTAAGGAATTGCATTGAGTTCACTACTTTAGTTAAGATAAATAAGAAATGATTCTATGTTGCGTCATGTAAGTAAATTACCTTAAGGAATAGTTATGCATGTTTTTCTGGAGTAAAAACCTATTGGCATTAGTGAATGTTTTGCATTAAGATAAGAAATATGTATGAACTCCATATGAGGAGTATATATGGTTTCAACGACTGAAGGATTGTGAATAAGGGATTAGTTTACTTATCTTACATTTAAGAGAAATAACGGAAAAAGATAAAAGGGAGGGATTTATTTGCATTTTGAATGACTTCTGCATATTGTGTAAGATCTTTGTATATGGAGAATACGTAGGTGTACTTATTATCTACTAGGAATGAAATGAAGGCAGAATCAAGTAAAGTCTTTTAGCTTAAGTTAATAGAATAACAGAGGCAAGCTAAGTACTCCTAGGATAAAGATTTCCTAATTAGGAGGGTTGATACTAGACACTTGTAGAATGTCTCATTTCTAGTAGGTTCGTATGATTGTAGGATATCTGGGGTGACGGATTACCCAATGAAGGATAAAACCTACGCGTAGAATAAGGAAGCCTCAAGTCAAATCGGCCCTGAGTAGTGTATATGATAGATGACCTTCATTCGAAGTACTGAATGAGAATACTTTGGCCAAAGTAGTGAAAGGTACGACATCCACTTAGGTGTGAGATAGTTGAGACTACACTGTCAGTTCATTGTGATCCGGGTACTAGATCGACATTGTGAAATAGCAAGGGTCTAGTTGTATAGGACACAGCACTATGCTCAGTTGGTAATCGTTAAAGGATACCCTACCAATCTCTTCTTCGAAGGGAGGGTCGTTCATTGCAAAATGATCGTGCGGGGGACCGCATTATAAGTCCGTGGTTGGCGGAAAAGCGCCCAAGTGATGTTTCTCCTCCACAGCAAGCGGCCGATGTACCAAGATTTGGAAGGAAGGACTCCTGGACATTCTTACTTCTATTTGTGCAAAAGCTTACGAGCTATGTATGTAATGGTATTACTTTTGAACTCTGATTTGTATTTGCAAAAGAAATGGAATTCGTGTGGAAACATGTTGTAACTTGTACGTATTTATCAATAAAGAAAGGAAAATTTTTATTGCATCATCTTTGTTACTTGATACTTTTACATGTTTTAAGTGAGAATTGGAAAGTTTTTAATTTACGCAGAATTGGGTCGTTACAGCAAGAAGGCGAGTGGCAAGTATCTTCAACTGCGGTGTATCTCTCCCATGATAGGTCCACCATCCAATTGGGTTCGCTTGAGCCAATATAGCTCTATCCAACCTCGCCTGTGGTTTGCTCAAGTTTGGGCCATTAAGATTAGCAAAGTCTAGAAATTGTGACCGAAGTAGTGAAGCTTGCTCGGCTGGATAAATCTTTTCAATGGCCCGTGTGAACCCATCTAAAACCTCAGCATCATCACATGGAGGCACCCTACCATCCCTTGATGCATACCATTTTGGATTTAGAACAAAGGCAGCCATATGAAGCGGGGTGTTCATTGTATTCCACCTCCGCATCACAATGGGCCTAATGTGTTGCTCATATAAATCCAAAGTGGGGTCCTTTGCCAAAATAACTTGCCTGATCTTCCCAAGCATAGTGTCAAATGTCTCATATATCTCTCCAAGACTAGGAGAGTCTGTATCAGCATATCTAATGATATCTACAATGGGCGAGATAAAGGAGCAAATATATCTGCAAAATGCAAACAAAAAGTTCAAAATAATTAGTTGACAAGTTATTTGACATGTTAGAAACTTCAAAAGTTGGAACATTGGACAATAAAATTAAAATATTAAAATCAGAAATTTAATATGAAAATCAACCATCTAATATGTCTTACCTCACATTGGCCCACCAATCATCGTCGAGGATCTTTTGTTTGATGCTCTTTCCTTGAGTAGAACTTGCATTAGGCCATCTAGTCCACTTAGCATTGACCATCATCGGTTGTAGAGGCTCATGCACCTCAACCATCATCTCCAATAGGATGAAGTATGTGGCATATCTACATTCATTAATTCAATGATTCATTAAAAAATAAAAATTTAAAACAAAATCAGATTATGAATACAAATTGAAAGTGAAACAAAATGAAGTAAATGGCATACCTTGTATCAACAGGTTTGAGGAACTCCTTTGAAAATGTCCTGAAGAGAGCAAGTGAGGTGTGGTGGTTGCAAATGAACATCTGAATTTCTCTAGCTTTTGCCACCGTTTTCTTCACCCAATCCATCTTCCCTATGCCTTTCAATGCATTGTTCAATGCATGAACACAACATGGGGTCCAAAATATGTGCTTGTAAGTACCCTCCACCATCAACCCAGCCAATTTGCACACATGTGCTAAATCGGTGATCACCTACACCACATTTGCAGCCCCAAGCTCCTCTGTGGCATCTCTCAAAATGAAAAATTGGAAGTCAGCATCCTTACGTCTCCCTGAACAATCTACGGCTCTAAGAAAATAAGAACTAGCAGGGCATGTGACTATGACATTGATGAGTGGTCGACGTCTACAATCAGTCCACCCATCCATCACTATAGAGCACCCTGTCCTCATCCATGTTTGCCTCATCTCCTCCATTAACACATTAACTTTGGAGTACTCTTTGTCTAGGAGGGTGGTGTGTAGCTTATGATCTCTAGGGGGTACGAATGAAGGACCAACGGTGGCTAAGTCTTTCAACATTTGTTTGAAATAAGAGGAACAGGCCACATGAAATGAAATAGCATGGGCAAAAAAGAATTTGGCAATGGAGGATTCAGTGGTTTCTTGTGCTTGGTTTTGAAACATGGACTCAACTGAGGCTGCCTTATCACTACCAATCACCTTCCTCTTTCCTCTTAAGATAACACTACTACCAACCGTGGAAGGACTAGGAGTAGGAGTAGGCATAGATGATTGTGAACTTGGGAAAGAAGGAGACCCACTTTGAACCCCACCATCACACTCCATTTGAATTTTTTGGCACTCTATAAATAGTGCATCTGTCAATGCAGGACACGCTCAATGCAGGACATGCTCTAACTCCATGGCCCACCTCACCCAAAAAATGAGACCTAACTCTAGTGTAGCTGCCCCTAAACTCCTTTTCACAAACATGGCAAAACCAAACCCTACTCCCCCCTGAATTTTTTTGTCTTTCACCCATGGCTGTCACAAATTGAAGGGATGGTTTTTTTTTGTCTAGTGGGTGTTTTGCATAGTCCTTCATAGTTTTGGTATTGGTTGATGAAAGATGGTGTTGGGTAGGGGTTATTTGCTCTCTAGTTTGCCTTCTAACTTGCATTTCAACTTCACTATCACTCCCACCCTCACTGCTGCTCATGTTTTTTGTTTTTAGAATGCAAGTTTTGACTGAAAATGCAAAAAAATAAAAAAAATCAGACTATGTATACTTCATATTTTGCAAAAAAATGAAAAAATGAGAATAGAGAAAGGAAATGCATACCTCTTTGATGGATTTGCACTCCCAACAACACTATTTCAACCTCCTCTCCTCCTTCAAACTGCTGCTCCTTCTCCTTCAATGGCTGCAATTTTTTTTCTTCTCAAACCCTTGGCTGCTCACACAAACAAAATGAATAGAATGAAGTTTTAGAGGCCTCTTTTCTTTCATAAAAGAGTGCAAAATAGTAGGGCCCACACATGCCACGTAGGCAAGGATTTTTTTTAAAACTTTATGCTTTTTTTTTAAAGTTCATGCGCTTTAAAATATGGGACGGCGAGACGGTCGAGGGCGGCTCAAGTCCCCTTCCATCCCGGGACTGATCAGCCGTCCCCTTTGGGGATCAATCCCAGATCCCCTGATCACAGTACCGGGGCGTCCGGAACCGGGGCGGGGGTGGGGGACACATCCAGGATAACCACGATATATATATATATATATATATATATATATATATATATATATATATATATATATATATATAATTTAACTTTATCAATTATTTATTGTTATTAATCATATTTCTAAGTGTTTATTATTATTATTATTTTTTAAATTATAAATTATTCAACATACATAAACATGAATATAAAATAATTTTAATTTTTCATTGAGTTTTTGATCAATAATTGAATAATTAAAACATTTCAATTTACCCTTCCTAATGTAGTATGCAACCTGGGAATTGCACTACGTGCTTGTGTGTGCTACTCTCACACGAATTGCCCTCGGATGGCTAGACTTCCCTTCCCGATGATACTCTCTCTCTCTTCGGCAAGAATGCATACCTATGCTGTGACACTCCAATAATAGGTTCAACATTAGTCCGCTTCAAATAATGAAAATCGAGCTTAACAATTTATCTACAATATTAACATCTCCATATAAAGCTCAATCATATAGCTATGTATGAACTTATAGAAATTCATTTATACACCTTAATTAACCTCTTTCGATGTATCATCAAAACGATTAGTTTTTAACAATTAACTGAAACAACTGTTTTTATATCCAAATAGAACAATAAACAAGACAACAATATAGAATTTTAGGGCCAACTGTTATGACAGTTAGGTTTCATATTCAATTGAACATCCATTTCACATGACAATACAAAATTTAGGGCCGGGTCACAATTAGGGTTGTGACAACTTCACGCTAGTTTTCAAGTATATATCGAGGGTTGAACAGTCAAAACAGTAAAGAAAAGAGGATGTTTTCACTACAAAATCTGTGCTTTCTGTGATGATTATCCAGCCTAGGGTTTGATTGATGCAAAAGATCTGTATTCTGAAAACTGATGCAGTTGCCTAGGGATTGTGTAGTACAGTTTTGTGTCTAATAACATGTGTTGCAGGACAGTTATTAGTTGTTTAGATTAGATTTGTTATAAAGTTCCTTGCTTTCTGCTTTTATGGGTTGCTTAAAAAAAATCCTTTTTTCAATAATTAGTTAGTATTCTCAAAATCCTGAAAAGCATAAGTGCCTTGAGCACAATGTGTACTTAATGTTAGTTGATGCAATGCTTATGCTGCAAAAATTGTTGTTCAAATTGGTTATTTTGTATCTATATTTATTGTGTCAATAATTTCATCAAGTAAATTGGAAGTAGATTGCATTAAGTCAATCTTTGTATTGATTACATCTGTCTACCTGAGTTGTGGCCTTGAATTTAGCTTAGCTATTTATTTCTTGAAATTGTGTGAAGTATGTTTGCACTAATTAGGTTGTCTCTATTTTAGCTAACCTGAAGGTGTCATGTGTGTGTTTATATTATTAGTTTATTTTCTTCAATATCTAAAAATAGCATTTATAAGGCATGGCTGTTGACAGTCTATTTCATGCATCCAAGGCAAAATAAAAACATATGCAGGTAGTTATTTCTTTTATGTAAATTCCTCTCAATGAATCTTTTATATTATGCATATTTGTATATTTTGTCTATAGTTTTTAGTCTAGGATAAATTTGGCATAGGTTCAGGTTAATTTGGATCTTAGGGAGTTTCCCTTTTGAATTTGAAGAGAGGCTTATCCTCACACACTATTCCATTTTGGTTGTCTTGCAAAAGAGAAATTAAAATGCTAACTGTTGACCTGGTTTTTGCGACTACACCAACACAGAATAAAGTTGCCAATGGCTACCCTATCCTCTCTTGAACAAAGTTTCCTGCATGCTAAGATTGTGAGATAGATCATACATTTAACTCCAAGGTTCCTTAAGGGCGAATAGTCTCAGTTGGCTTGATGTGATATTGCTGGTATTTCAAGGGGACTTACACAATTGTTCGACAGTTGACAGCAGACAGCGGACTAAGGGCTTTCGTGTAATTAAAATGATTTGGCAAGTGAGCAAAAGTTTCCTAATCCTAACCAGAAGTGGACTGAAATTAAATGAGCGTAGGGCCTAAGAAGTTTACGTTCTATTCTAAATGCAAGATATGTGGAGCTCAACTTCAGCAGACTTCAACCAGATTTCACCTAGCCTCGCATCGGATAGCTTCAGCAAAATCGGTGCAATCTTCAGGGGAGTAACGAAGAATATTCAAATTATAATTCAACATACATGTACCATCATAACGATGCATACAAGCATACGAATCACAATCGAAGTTAGGTTTGAAATGATGTCCAGTTGACCACGCAAGACAAACTCACCGTCAGCGAGTCGCTAGTGGTATGGATAAAGAGAAACTACGTCGATCAAACACCACAAATCCAAAGTAAACTACTTGCATGAACTGAAAACTACACTACTTTATGCTACTTGAAGTTGAAGGGATGAAGAAATCTTGCTAGCTACTTATAACAAAGATGAATTCACCATTCAATGAAAAATCTTTTATTACAATAGTTTTTCGAAACAATCTCTTACAAAGTTTTCAAAGGAAAACTTTCCTTCTTCAAACTATGCTATGCTAAGATATTACAACTAAAGTGCCTCTGCTGTACTCTCTAGTTTGATCTCTAAGCTCTACCTCTACTTCTAATCAAATGTCTATCTAATGAATTACAAATGAGGGGGACTCCCCCTTTAATAGATGGCCAAGTCCAACGGACGGCTCAGATTATAATCGGCTGGATGGCCCCAGATTGTGCCACCTCAGCCCTAAACAAGATTCACCCTAAAAACCGCCACAATGGAGAGTGGGGCAATAAATGAGCAATTAATGGCCACCATCTTCTAGAAGATTCCCGTTTGTAAACGCGTTCACACTGTTCTTGATTTTCTTCTTGACGTTGTTCTTCAACTTTGCTCGAGCTTCCATTCTTTTCTCCATCTTGAGTTTTAAAAACATTTCTTCTTTGTCACTAAGTCTCAACACTTAGCCATTTTTTGCAACTTTTCTTCCTTCAAGTTTGAAATGTAATCGTGGAGTACTTGCTTCATCCTCCTAAGTCATCGCCGTTTGGTCTCGACGTTTCTCCTGCAAAATAAGCAAGGAGAAGAGTATTAGAACACTTCATAACATAAATTCACTCTACTTACCTGATTTTCACGCTCTAACTTCCAAGCGTTCATCGCCTTCACTAGCCAACTTTTGCCTTCTTCACGATTCTTCATGCCTTAGCCAAATTTCAACTTCCTGAGGGCGCATTTTAGAGATGCATTTTAAGATCATCTTTTGAAGGTGTTATCTTCAACTAGATCTTCTTCAAAAAATTTATTCCACCAGCTGAAGCGTTACCAATTTTGTTTTCATTCATCTCTGGCTCAGGAAGATTATCTTCACGAAGAATTTGAGCAAATTCACCTAGGCAGTTCCTTTCAAATTCATTGTCTGGAGGATTTTACCTTGAAAACACATTTTCTTCACATTTGCCTTAGAAAATTTTAAAATTTCCCTTAGGAAAATTCATAATTTGAGCACCGATCAAATTCTTCATGCTGAAGGCCCCAACGAACTGTGGAAGACTTCGAAATCCATTCCTCATCGCAAACGTCCAGTACCCAGAAGAAAATTTTCTTCAAGAACGTGTCGAATTCATGTGTACACAACGAACGGGTTCATTTAATTTTCTTGAATTTGAACCTTGGAAAAATAATTTTTTAAACAAATTTAATCCCGTTCTTCACATCTGTGAACATTTCTTGTTGCTCTGACTTGGAAATATTTTTGTTGACCCTGTGCAGCTGGCATCATCGGACTTCTTCACTGGCAATCCTGCTCATGCTCTAGGAAATTTCATCACTATTTCAACTTGGGCGTATTTCTCCTAAGGAAAATTTCTTTGCCTTAGAATTTTTTTGAATCACTCAGCACTTTTGAAAATTTTGCCTTAGAAAATTTTACTTCAACTTTGTTCACCTTGCCTGTGAGGAAAATTTTATTTCATCCATGCTCATTTGCCAGTGGTGGGAAATTTTATCAACTTCACTTAAAAAAATCTTCTTGAAGGCACATCATACTTAACATGTTTTATTTTTCATTTGGCAATTTCCAACGCCTAGGCATGTTTTATTTTTTTACTTAGCAATATCATCTTGCACTTGGCGCATTTAGCACTTAGAAGAGGACACTTTCATTTAAAACTCCAACGCCTTAGCAACATTCACCCTTTATTCTTATCAACTTGGGCGCATTTCCTTAGTCATGAAGGATAAAACATTTTCAACGCCATCTTGACTTGTTTTCATACTTGTGATGGGCGCATCTTGAAGTGTCAAGTGGATGGGCGCATATGACAAGATGTAAAGGATGAAACTTCCAACGCCTTAGTGACCTTTGGGCTTCCTTCTTTTGTCCTCATGTGGCCTTACTTGGGCGCATTTAGGCATGTAAGGTGGATGAACATCTTTGACTTTCCCTTGACTTTTTCTAGCTTATTCTTGCATGGGCGCATTTTGATGGGTGAGGAGGATATCTTTTTGCCTTAGAATATTTTTAACATTCAACTCTCAAGGTGGGCGCATTTTGGATAGGCAGGAGGATTAACATCTTTGACTTTCCTTGACTTTCTCTAGCTTCTCGAGCATGGGCGCATTTTGCCATAGGAGAAGGATAAGCATTTCATACTTAGAAAATTTTTGCATGCCACTACCTTGAGCTGGGCGCATTTTGCCATGGGTGAAGGACGAACTTTGTTGACCTCCTTGACTTTCTTGAGAAGTGGGCGCATTTTGCCATGTGAGGAGGATGAAACATGTTAGAAACTTTTTCAAACACCTTGAATACTTGTTGGGTGCATTTGGAAGTGGCAGGAAGATTTAGCTATGCCTTAGAATTTTTTTAAACTTTCTCCATTCTCCTTTGGGCGCATTTCAAGGCATAAGCAGGACAAGACTCAACACTTAGAAAAATTTTCATTTCATGCCTGTGAAGAGGGCGTATTTCACCAAGGCAGGAGGATATTTGAACACTTAAAAACTTTTCTTACTCTCCAGCTGAAGTGGGCGCATTTCCTGGGTGTTGCAGGATGAAATTCATGCCTTAGCCATTTTTTCTTCGTCTTCGCCAGTTCCTCCATGCCTGCTATTTATAGTAAGTCCTCCAATTCTTGCATCTCTGAAGCTCGGAATGATTTGAAATTTTGAACAATGGATCTTCACGACCTTGTTACCCTGTTGAGACTGCTATTTCGGGTTGCCCTGCTATTTTTAGCCCATTTCTGAAGGTAGTTGCTATATAGCAACTGCTCGTTTCTGATGACTTAGTATAAATAGTAAGTGCTCCGTTTGCCCTCAAATTTTACCAATAGATAGCTTGAAAGATGCTGATCGTAGTGGTTTACACCGGTTTTTGAAAATTCTGACTTCTTACCCCTATTTTTGGGTCCCGAAGCTGGAAACCCTAATTCATCTTGCATGCATATCAAACGATCTCTGTTTGTTCTCGTTTCTGTTGCATTGCGATCAACTCGTGATTCTAAAGTGCTGGGAAGTGGCTGCCTGAGTGCACCTGCTAAAAATAGTAAGTTTTTGAATGAGTGATCATCTCCGTTTGCATGTCACACCATTGTGTAGGTCTCGAAAAACCCATAAAGAATATGCAGACATACAAAGGAAACCCTGACATGCAAACCCTAAAATAGCCTCGGAAGGCTGAACTCTAAAAGTTATCATCTCGCTTTGCATGTTGCATCACTGTGAAGGTCTCTGAAAACCTAGAAGGAATCTTCCGACATGCACTGAAAAAACTCTGCATATAAGCCCTGAAATTTGCCCCGGAAGCTGAACTGCTAAAAATAGTAAGCTATCTGTTTCAGCTCAAATTTTGCCAGTGAGCAGCTTGATGTGCTTTGGATGCAATGTGACTGTTAAAACTTCAAGAATGCTGACGGAACACCCGAAATTGCACACTTACTAAAAATAGTAAGTTGCTAGAATCTGATGAAATTTTGATGAGTCTGCTGGGAGCACACTGACAGCAACATTAGTCTCTGTTTTAAATTTATTCACCTTGTTGGACCACAAGTTGATCATGAAAGTACAAACCCTAATTCTATGGACTTGGCCAAATTTATATGTTTAAGCTCACAGACGGGCACAATCCTCGAAAGGCAGACATCAGAAAAGAGACACAGAGAGAGGGAGAGAGAAAAACCAAAGCCAAAAAGACTAGAATGGAGCAAAAATTAGGGGTCCCCATCTTGAATGGGGCGATGTGTGAAAAAGTCACAACACTAACAAGTTCAACCATGACAAGGTTGCTAAAGAAGATTCTTGAGGATCTCCAAGCATGCTATAAGGAGGTGTTAGCTGGGAGTAGAACACTTTAGAAGGAAGTTCATCAATTTTAGAATTGAAGAGTTGCAAGCTAGTAGTGCATAGCAGCAAAAATCGTTTGGGGAAAAAAAAAGGCACACCAAAAGTATAAAATTTTTGAAAAAATTGGGAAAAAATCAGGAAAAAATCAGATTTAGGGACAAAAACTACTTTTTTTGAAATTTAAGGGCATTTGCATAGCATAGAGATGTAGAGAGAAAATCAAACATAGAGTTTAGCACATGAATTGTAGAAAATAGGATTTTGTTGTTTATATTCATATCATTGTTTACATTGCGTTGCACAAAGCATACTTCATAGTGCATAAATAATAACTAGATGGTTACAGCTGATAAAATTTCAATTAAAATATAGTTTGTACAAAGTCAACCTATAAACTAAGTACGAAGTTCCAAAAAATCAAAACGTAACCAATGACTCATGCTACTACAAATAAAGCTATGCTAGAGGGCTATAGGTCTTGATGATGAAGCTCTTGGTTTAGAGCTTCTCCTAAATTGTTCAACCTCATGATATCCAAGTTGGCCTCTACGATCTCAAAATCCTCAGGGTCAAGAAAAACATTAAAAAGACAGTTTTCCTTTGTTGAGAAATCATAAATTACAGAACGGGAATCAATTGGTTCATATTTGTGTTTTAACAGTACTTGCAATTTCTAGAACAATGTCAAAGAGAACTATATGAAGAGTGTGAAGGGGAAATCATATGACAAAGGAAGCAATTGCAAAGTTCAACTTAATAGGTTTTGGATCAAATAGCCCAAGATAGAGTAATAGAAAATGCTTTTGAAAAAAAATCTTAAATTTCAAAAGACCATAAATGATATTGAAATGTTCTCATTGATAACTATTTTAGCAGATTTGTAAAAGAATAAAGGGAGTGTTAAATATTTTTCCATTAGATAATAAAGACCTAGTACAAAAGAAGAGAGCAACTACTTGAGCCACAATTTTAGCTATTATTATTCAAGTAAAATTTCTTTGATTTTGCGTATAAGTGGATGATGGAGTTAAAAACATTGATGGACTTTGAGTTGGGAATTTGAGAGATTATAGGTAGAAGTTTCAATGGAAAAACAAAGCATGGGGAACATTCCCTTTCATTGGGACAGTTACTGCTGAAATCTATCTGGATTGTTAAAGATAAAATATTTGAGGCCTAAGTTGGGAGGTATTAAGATAAGCCCTCAAGACTAGGGCATGAATTATCTTAAGGCATGTATTATTTTGCTTGAAACCTATTTAATGTGCATGGAATGCTACACTATATATGTCTAAAGCATTCATGCATTGCTATTGTACTCCTTGCAAGCCTTCTAAACCTCCATGTATATGATAATCCTAAATGGAATGTAGTTTCTAGACAAGTGCAGGGCATGATTTAAGCAGTCAGTTTCACCAATTAACAAAGCATAAAGCCTGTAGAATATATAGGAAATTTAAAAATAAGTTTAAATAGCCAAAACAATCCTTCATTTTGATATAAAATATTGCTACAGTTTATTTTTTCAGCACTACAAGCTGATTTTTATTTTTCTGATAGGAACCATTCTGTTTCCTGCTCCACAATGTCTATATACTATTATGTATATACTTATGCTTCCCACTTGCTTATACAATTGTCACTACCCTACCCACTTATCATTAAAACTTGATGACCTGTGTCAAATTTAAGCTCCAAATTATCACACTTTGTTATTATCTGAAAAGGAAATTTGTCCCAACCTAGCCTTGATAATCTAAACAACCACCTTGGTATCATTGTTAACAATTGAAATTTTAAAATTCTTCTAAATAGTCAAGATCACAAGAATTCAATGAAAACAAACCTCTTTAGGTTGATATCAATCCAATAGAGTTTTGTTTCAACTTTCAATTTAGTTTGGCTTTCTATATTTACTTTTGGCAAATACTTTTATAAGGTTTAGATATGTTAAAAAAATGAGATAGAAGCCTTACTTAGTATTTATGATATTTTCTATTGTTTCCCACTAAATTGTCTTTGGATCTATATACATGGAAAGCATTACTACGAGCCTAAGGCAAAAGACAGTAGTGTGAAATATAGAGAAAAAAAGCAGCACATCTCTTAATCATTCCATGTTAATGTCCTTAACATCAAATGTAGAAGCATACCAAAAAACGTGTCTCTATTTTAATGTCTTTAACATCTATTAGAAATATACGTCCATTCAAGGTTGCCTACCTTTGATTTGCCTCAACAATTTGATGAAATCCAATGAATCTTTGATGGTGAGCCACAAGCCAACAGCCAACACTCAATTTTGTGCTAAATAACAACGAAAAAACTTGATTAAATAGTGATTTCGTGCGGTTATGGTTTTATAACAGGTTGGTTGGGCAACTTTTTTGTGATTTTTACGTGATTTTTTCACGATTTTTACATGATTTTTTCGCTATTTAGACCCTTAAAAATCATTGAATGTTGTTGAAAATCACAACTGATTAAATTGGGATATTTTAGGGAAAAAATCGTTTTAGTTGGGGATTTTTTAAAAATCGGGTTTTTTGAGGATTTATGCTTCTATGGTAGTGAGAACCAAGAAGAATTTTTCGTCGGAATCCTTAAGTGATACAATGTAATGCCCCCATTTTAGCCATATGCTCTTCTGTGACTGATAACCTATTTCCAGAAGCTCGTAGGTTTGTCAGAGGTAAAATTAGGGTTTCCTATTTTATAGGAGGTTTTTGATGCATTTTTGAAGGCTTGTATGTGAGTTTTTGACGCATGTCTGGTGGAGCTTTTTGGGTTTTTGGAGAGTTTCAGAATGGTATAACATGCATCTCCATCTGACAACCTTTCCCGACACTTGCAATTTTTAGCTTGCACGTTGGAGTTTCGAGATTTGGATTGCGGTTTCTTTCTAGGTTTCCAAAGAGCTTCACAGTGATATGACATGCAAATGCATTGGGCTACTTTTCAGAATTTACTATTTTTAGTAAGTTCTATTTTTGGCAGTATTCAGGTTGGCAGCAGTTCAATGTGCCCTTCTATTTTTGACAAGGGTGTGAGTATATTTGGTTTTGGCTTTCTAAGGTGCTTTTTGGAGAAATTATTATTTTAAGTTGTAATGTTATATTTTGAATTTTGGCCCCCTTGGCCTAGTGGTACGACTTGAAGTTGTTTTAATGTGAGGCCTTGAAGGATGGACGCCTCATCATGAGGAAATTTAATATTTTAAATGTTTTTTGTGGCCCCCTTACCTTGGATGCCTAGGAGAAGACAATTAAAGATTGTTTTGAAAATTAAAATATTGGAAGGTGAATTGGGCTTCCCTCTTGGAGGGAAATGTTGAAAGCTAAAAGGCCATCTCAAACTCATTAAAAGCAGGCCTTTGTTCATTCTTTGATCATCCATTATCTTTCATATCGAATTGTTGTTGGATTGGCTTCAAATTTATGGCTTTGAGGAATGCATACCTCCTAGCCAGAATTCAAGAATCCAATTTTGTGTTCGAGAGATAACACCTAGTTGGAATTGAGGCTGCTTCTCACTCAGACAAGCAGATTGAGCATCATTGTGAAGAAATTTTGGTGATTTTATCAATTTTGTGTTTGCTGGTTTGGACATGGCTGAATCATGTTATCAATTGCAGATCATTGTGTGATTTTATTTTCATTATGGGTATTTGTTCAATCCATTTTCATGCTTAGGGCGATCCTACTTGTGCATTTTCAGATTTTATTGTGAAGTCTCTATTTTCTTAGATGAATCGCCCTTCCTTCTTGGCCCGTACTTCGTCAATAACCAATCTTTGGAGTTCGTGCCTTTCATTGGTGGCTGTTTTTGGTATTGTTTATGTTTTGTTGCTGGTCGCCTTGTCGTTGGGGAATTGAGAGTTCAGTTTGGAGTGCTTCATAGGAGTTTTGAAAGAGAAATAAGCTTTTTGGTGTGTTGCATAGTTGCTGGTCTGTATTTCAGTTTGCTTGTATTTCATATCAGACTTAGCTATTACCATGTTATGTTATATTTCTTGGGTGTTTTAATTCTAAGTTGAAATCAGAGATATAGTGAAGACATTGCAGAAGTTTGGAGCAGATTTCTATTGCAAATTCATTGTAATAAGCTCATTGTAAATGCTGGTTTCAGTAGTACTGTTTCAGCATCTCTATTATTTGCATTTTTCAATTGTATTTTTCCTATTTCACCCACTTAATAAGTGGAGTATTACCACTGTTTAAGTGGATGCCTACTAAAAGCGGATGATTGCTCTTTCGTTGTAATATCTTCCCCCCACTGAATATGTGGTAGTGTGGAATTCTCATGGTTGGATCACCGCTTGCTCTTATATTTCCAGCTTTGCAATTCAGTTTAGTTTAATGCTAACTATCCCATCACCATATGTTATCACCTCGCCTTGAATAGGATCTTGGTGAACATTCTTAGTGCAGGTTACTTTCAAGTTGGTTATCTTTTGGGAGCTAATGCTAATCATTGGTGTTGTGCTGGATTTTGAGGTTAAAAAATTGGGAAAAAACTAAAGGGCATATTTCATACAACAAGAGTTGATGGTGAAAGATGAATTACTGTCAAAGCTGCCAAATGATAGGGAAAAGAAGAGGGAGGTGTCTACAAATGAAAGTGGACCATCCTCTACTCCAAAAGAACAAACAACAAATCAGGTATGCAGAAAAGGCACCCATGAGCATGTTTTCTTTCAAGATAGTAAATCTGATAAATCCATTGCCAAGTTTGAAGAGCATAATAAGTGTATAAGCTGCAAGTTGCTAACATGGATAGGTGATGATGAAGGGCACTTGGCAAGGAAAGCCAAGGAATACTCAAACCCATTATAATTGAGGAAAGACCTAATATGAGGGCATTGGACATGGGAGCACAAAATCTGGTGAATGCTAAAAGAATTGACTACACCAAGCACAAACCAAAGGACAACCCGAGGAAGGTAAAATTGCCCCTTTCATTATTTGTGAAGCCTCAACATGATTTTAGATTGTCTCCAAAGCATGACCCACAATCAACACAGTTAGAGGAGAGTAAGACTCCACCTCAAGAGGACAAAGATGAGCCTTCAAAGACAAAGGCACCCTCAAATGAGAAAGGAGGAAAAGATGCAAAGAAGAGATGGGGAGATTACAGTCCACCTACTTTATCATAGCTAGGCTCAAGGAAGATGAAAGCAAGCAAGTGGAAAATCATAGAAGGTATACCAAAGGTAGAAATTTCATCTTTTGTTTCAATTGTTAGAAGGAAGGACATATTACACAAGAATGCAGGTATCTTGTTCCTTGTTGTGGTAGAACCATTGCAGAATAATGTGCAACGAAAACACCTCTAAGGGGCATATGTTCCATATAAAGGATGATAAAAGAAGCAGCTAATCTCCAAGAAAGAAGAAAGAGAGCGATCAAGACACTCCATGAAGGTAAGAATCCATTTGCTTTGATCATGTGTAAATCTAATAACTATTGCTCTTATTGCAAGGTTGGAGGGAATTGGGATGGCAAGTGTTGGAGACTCATCTAGAGTTTAATCCAAACATGACAAGATCAATAATGAGCATCCACGAAGAAAAGGGGAAGAGAAGCATAGAAAAATACCAAAATCAGAGAGAGAATAGATCTCATGGAAATCTTCATCATTATTGTATGGTAGGGGATCGTCATTTGATTCTTGGATAGAACAATTACTCGTTTTTGAGATGCTTTTCCTTTTATATGGGTATTTGAGTAGCACATTAACCATTTCTCAAGAATCAAGTTGTATTTAAGATGTTAACTCCACTTGTAGAGCAAGCAAGAAGGATTATTCAGTCAACATGAGTGAGTATGAAGAGCATGCCCACTTGGAAACCAAGGAGAGACACAAGGAAAAATGTATGAGGTAAGGAAAAGTTACGTTATACTAATTCACTATCCATCACCTTAGTTTGCTATTGTGCATGGTAAGGATAGATGAGTAGGGTTACTTTCATTGCATGAAAGAATATGGCTTCTAGCAAAATCAGCAAAACAAAAGCATGGGCATTTTTCCAATCTAGTAAGCATGTATATCTTGTCATTGAAGCATGTAAATTGTTCACCACTTGTGTGTAGTAAGTAGTTTAAAGAAATAGAGTACTCCATGAGAGGAAGCTTTAAATTACATAAGGTTGGGAATCCACTTCTAGCAAAGGAAAAGAGCA
>VDFB02233703.1:0-15606 GCA_007258455.2 Sequoia sempervirens | reverse complement strand
TTCACATTAGGTCCATTCATCAATTAATCAGGTTCACCTTCATTCATTCAGCAGGTAATTTCATTAATCTCCATCTCCTAAAGTCATCAGCTTAAATCAAATAAATCAAACATTATCATCAACCTTTTTAATCAAATAAATCAAACATCCATCATAATGCATTTCCATCATTTCTGATTTAAATAAATCAAATATTTATCTCAAAAAGGTCAAAACATCCTAATCATCATTAATTTAATCTAACCATGATTAAATGCTAATATCATCCCACTTGCATTCTCTAGATTATCTCCACTTGCACATATAAATCAATTTATTGATTTATTAAATCCAAGATTTTCCATCAACATGGCATTTATGGGGAATATTCCCTCAATTTTGAATTCAAAGGCAAGTTGATTTGTCCCTCCAACATTGCATTTATTGCTCATTTTCTTGTCCCCACTCAATTTTACTCTCAAATTTGAATTCAATTCTCCCTCTCATAATTTTATTTCTAAATCTTGCACATGCAGTATACCACTCACCACTTGACAAGTGTCTTCCTCTCATTTGTCCAATCTTAGTCCCACATTGGTCCTCTTCAACACTTAGCATTTGAAAAATCCTTAAATAGAAGCTTCAACTTTGAGCAAATCCTCCATCATCTCCACAATTTCATCCAAAAAGCTTATGCAAAGTCACTCTTCATTGAAGAACTGATTTTTCCCACCCTACTCCATCATTATCATTAGCATTATATCATTTAGCTTAGCTTAATCAAGGATTGGGAAAGGGCTTCTTTCCATAGAAGTACCAATCCAATATGAGATATTATTTTCTTCATGTTTTGTTGTATGCTTTCAACTAGTTTATCTAATCTTTTGTTGTTTTGATTGTATCATAAAACATGTTGATTTATTTCATATGGATGTTGAAGGTTTGCTTTGCTTGAATACTAATCATACATGTTTATGTTAGTTTTTAACCAAAATGCAGATTTTGACATCTACACTCGTTAACAATAACTTTCTTTTAGTAGTTAAAACTTCCTTTGTTAACTAAATCACTTTACTCATGGCAAAACTTACCCTCATTAAAACAATTTCACACTCGAGTTCACCATGATTAGTTGTATCATGAATTGTACACTCGGTGACTCTTCCAAAAGTGAATAAACTCAAAGGATGTAGTTTCTAGTTAAAGATTTTACAAAGTTGTTCAACTTCCATACTGAAAATCTAGCTTGCATTCAATTTCTCATTTACAAGCTCCTTACCAAACTCAAAACTAGTGTTTCAAAGTATAGCTTGCCAATTCTAGAGAATAAAACCTAAAATATCAAAGAGGCCCTCCTTCTAGCATCAGATCCTATTGATGACGATTTTATTCGCATCAAATAGGGCGAATAAATTCTTCACAGACAAGACCGCAAAGAGCCTATCCTTCTTGAAAGATATGGAACAAAGACAACCTAAAGGGGAATTTTGCTTTAATAGAGAAAGATTGGCTTTCGTTCAATCCCAAGTCTCTAATAACCAGGTCATGATTGCACTAGGGTCACTCTCGAGTACTGATGTGATATTGTTGTTAATCTCAAAGGGACTATTGTTTTTGAATTGAATATTTTAGGCATTGGATTTTCAATTGAATCATTGAGTCAAGCATCATGAAATTGAAAGATTTGTTGTAACATTTCATGAACATCACAAATTCTTTGCTATCACTTAAGTAGATTTAACATTAAGCATTCAATAATTTTATGGAAAAACAAAATATTTTCAATAAAATTTCATCCATTCATTCAAATTTTGGAACTTTTTCAAGAATTTAAACATCTACTCTAAAATAAAGCATAAAAATACTGAAAATTAAAAGTTTTTCCCTGTTATTCTCCATGGATACCCCAAAGAATCAATTAAAATAGAGAAAACTGCTTTATACTTTTCTAGATTGCTTCACAACTACATATAAAACGCTGCAAGCTTTTAAAGAGAGGGGTTTCATTTTTGGACATCAAGTAGGTTCTATATGCACCCTTAAATGGTGTAGCATACAGTCTTGTTCAGTTGAACTAACAAAACCAACTACAAAATATACTGAGATAGGTAGCTATCTAATAAGCTTTGATATTAATCAATGTCTACATGCATACAAAGTTTTACACTGCAATGGCTCATAAAATAGGAAAAAAGAACAAAACTTAAAAGTTTATGCTCCTCCAACATCCACAAATTCTGAACTTAAAACAAAAAAGGGATCCTCTAGCCTTTTATAGAACACAAGGCTCAGATACGATAAGACAAATACATGAGAGGAAATCCAAGGGACCAATCTCATCAAGGCATGTGGAATGTAGTGACCAATAGGAGAATTGTAATCAAAGTCAATGGAAGTCAACTCCAATTACACATTGAAGCTCTTTGGGTGTTAATCTTTAATCTTCAAGATTCTTCCTTGAACCAAACAAATCTGCTCAAACAAAATATAGGAACTTCTTGTGATAACAAAGTGATCAAGTGGAAGTATTAATTCTATATTTTAGGTTCCTCAATTTGAACATTCTAGGAATGAATCACTCCCAGAACAAGTACAGATCTTTACTGCATGCTTGAACTCCAACATCCCAATATTCCGGTATCTAACACATCTTTACAACAAACTTTATTCCAACATGAGCTTTTAAAGTGCATTATTGAACCTGGAAACACCATCAAATTTGTTAGCAAATACAATTTGCCTAACCGTCCATACCCGAACTTTGCATCACAATCCATATCTCCTGTAATCACAAATTCCACACATTAAATCCCTTAAAAAGAAAGAAAAACATTCGTAACATCTCATGTAAATAACATCGTTATTCAAATGTTAATAGAAAATATCGTAATTAACACGCTTTTAAGCATATCATAAATCCTCACATATATACTAGATTACTAGGATCATTAGATAAACTTAAAAATTTTAACATTTTCACTTCACATTACAACCTGGTACCCTATACCTGGTATTCAGCTTTACCCACTAACTTTCCTGGACCTCGATTATACTAGAACTCCATTTTACTAGACTCCTTCATACCAGACCGAAGCCTTCCATTCAAACTCGCATTTCCTTTCACCCTTTTCACATGTTTTCGATACCTAGTACCCAGTGCCAAAAACACTTACATTACAAAGTACTTTTATTATCAACGATTTCTCTTTGCTCTTCACTTCTAGTGATCTTTCAATTTGCTAGCTCCTACCATAAGAGTTATTTTTTCACTTGGGTCCCCAATTCTTTTCCATCTTGGGGCATGTTGTGAGACCACACAACACATACCTCATCATTTGATAGGTCTTAATATCAAGCAAGCTCATTTTCTTGTATACTCTCTTCTAGAAGGTTTTCATTGTTTTTGCAAGTGGTCTCGGGTATTGAGCTAATCTTCAACTCTTACAAAGATTGATTTGATCAATCAATGGTTGAGATGGAAAGTGAGGTGAAGACATGGATAAAGGATTCTCATCAATTGATGAGAATGCAAGATCATATGGATCAAGGAATCAATCAATGGCTCACAATGATTAAAAAAAACACACTTTCAAAGTTGTTAGAAAAGAATATTCCCTTTTTGGAGCTCAAATGGGATAATAAATTCCAAGGGAATATTCCCATGCAAGTGGATGGGTGAGGGGAAATAGGAATTAGTTAATTAAAACAAAGTTTTAATTGTGCAAATTAAAGGAATTTTAGGATTATCATTAAATAATTAATTTATTCAATAAAAAGGGATAAGTGACATTTAATTAAATAATTTAGATTATTCAATTAAATGAGAGGACATAAAGGGGTTTTAATTTAAATAATTTGCATTATCTAATTAAACAAGATGAAATGTTAGTGTGAAAGGGGGCGAATTGACCTAATGAAATTATTTAGATTAATAGATGAGAATCATGCATTTAATTAAATAAATAGGATTATTCAATTAAACAATTGAAAAGAAGGTGAATTTAGGATAAAACGGTGTTAGTAATCAGATTCAAGCATGTAATATCATTCAAGACAATTTTAAGTGTTTACAATGATTAAGAAATTATCAAGAGCATTATCAAGCAACTCAAGAGCAATCATTAGAGGTTTATTGCAACAATTCAATATCCAAGCATCATGTCAAATCCTATGTGAGTTTATGTATGTTCATGTTATCATTGTTTGTGAAGGCTAACCCTTTTTGTAGGTCTCCAAGCAATTCAAGCAAATCAAGCAAGCAAGATCTAAGGTCTTGAGGAGACATGTATGACTTCAGTCCTTCAAAGAAGCCATTGAAGGGTGGTGAGTTGCAACACTTTGTGGATTCATCATTCCTTCCTATCATTTATCCATTATCATTGACATTACCATTATGGAAAGGGGAAACATTAACATGGATTTTGACTAAGGCAAGCCCCTAAATGTGACAATCTTCCCTCTCTCTTTGAATGTGCAGGTTTCAAGTTTGAAGAAGATTGAAGTTTGAAGATCAATTATCCATTGTTGTAATTGAAACCCTACACCTTGAAAAATCACGACAACTCACTTACAAAATTATTTGATAGCGATCTGAAAAATTTGCAGATAGAAATTAGAAGCTCTGATATGACTCTCAAGGATTGTGAAAATTGATTTGAAAAAGACCTACTGGGACAGTGGTTCCCACTAGAGGAAATATCCTAAAATCAGGCTCAAATTTATATTAGAGGTGCATAGTGTCCTACTCATTCTATTCCTGTAATCCAATTTTTCTTGTGACATTTTAGATTTGTTGTTTTTGTTTTAGAGTAGTTATTTACATAATTAGGTCAATTAAATAATTGTATTTCATTATTAAGGTCATTTCAGATTTGGTCAAGGGTTGGTTGACTCACCTTTTAGGCTGTAAGTCAATCGTATACCTTGTTTAAATCCATCAAATCCCCATTCACAACAATATTACATCATCCCACCTTTCATAACCCAACCAAATTACAAAAAGGTGTGAGAACCCTAAAGAGTTGATCTCCCAAAGGGATAGATCCCCTTTTCCTACAAATCATCTTGGAATAGTCTCCTATTTCTTTCCTTCCATAATTCCCATAAGAGAATGGAAGGACTAGTGGTCCAAAGCCTACTAAATGCAACAAACATTTTAATGTTTGGCCAATATCAAAGCAAACAAAGAATGCCGCTTGGAAGAGCACTAGACTACTCCAGCTTGGCACACAACCATCAACAACATTCTTGGGAGAAAGGACCACCCAAGAAGAGGTGATCCACATTTTCTTCTTGGGATTTGCATAGCACACATCTAGAAGGACCCTAGAAGCCTAAGGAAATGAGAAATTTTGTACATAACACAAACTACTAGAAAAATGGAACATGAAAAACTTTCTAAGATAACTATGCACAAGTCAACTAAGTAACACCTACTAAATTCACATCTTTAAAACCAATCCCAATACTAAAATTCAATTTATTTTGTTTCTTGATGCTTTTATCCATGCTTTTCCTTAGTCAACTGATTACATAGAGCTGCAAATGATACATGGTCTTCAAGTGCAACTCCTCAACAAGCTTTTAGGAGATGAGGTTTTCTTGTGAGTGTGTGTTAAAATAATGAGTCTACAATCTTGCCCTTTATTTATATTTTGATGTGGAAAAACTTTGTGAGCTCTTCTTTATCCTTTAAATTTGAGCTCTCACCTACAACAAATAAATATTTTTGCACCACACATAAAATTTGATAATCAAAATCTAAATCAACGTGTACCTCTTTTCCTTTATTTACAAAGATGGTATTAGTGTCTTTTTTCTTCTTCCTCTATGAAGATGCAAGAACTAAATATAGCTTCCAATACCTCCCCTCTAAATGTTTTTCCTTATCATAACATGAACAATGAGATTTTCCTTTATCCTCACCCTTTTCCTTCATTTAAACTAAGGTATTAGGCTTCTTATTAGGTTATCTTTATTTTATTTGTACCTTACCATTGTCCTTATTTTTTATTTACCCTTTTCTTGAAAGAAGAAAACCACTTGTTGTTTAATTAATGAAAGTGTGTAAGGGCACATGCTTCACCAATACCTTCGGGATTTCCATCAAAATAGGTTATTTGAGATACCCAAACAAATATCTAAGATACTTTATAAGTACATCCTTATCCATGATATCTTTCTCTGATTATAAGACTTGCTTTCAAAATTCTCTAGCGACTTTAATACATTCTATAATTGTCTTTGCCTTAAATAGTTCTATTTTATAACACACTCCTCTTGACACATGAGATAAATTTTCTTCTTCATCAAAGATTTGAAGTCTTTCCATTTTAAAATAGATGGAACCTCCATGCACTCCAAGGATAACACAAATTTCATATCGAGTTAGTGCATGAACATCAAGCTTGAATTATGCAAATGAAATTTGATGATGTGTGGTGAGTTTATGAAAGTTGAAATATACTTCCATATGCAAAATTCATTGGTCTAGCTTCTTTGCACTAATTTCTCTATCATATAACTAAATATCAAATTTTTCTTTAGCCTCGAACTAAGCTACTTGAGAAAAAGATCTCCATGCTCTAGTTGTGGCCCAAATTCTAGCTCCTTTTCTTCCATATGAGGTCTCTCCATTCCTAGCCTCTTTATGATAGTAATTTAAATGAAATTTAGTCTATCTATCTTGCTCACCATGTAAGATATTCTTAAAATATTATCCTCTAACTTCTTGAATCTCATTTTCCTATCATTCTCTTCTCTTACCATAACTCTTCTATGCCTCATCTTAGCTTTATAGGGTTTAAGATTATCACTTCCACTCATTCTAGTGGATGGCATGTGAAGTTCACTACATCCCTTTCAATCCAATGTAGCTTTAATACCATGATCCATAAAGAGTTGAAGCTATGCATGAAGTTTTTCACCAATTTATACAATGTTAACTAGAGCCTTACTCAACACTTTGGCATCAACATTCTAGTTTGAATCCTTTAAGGATGTTTTAAACCACCCCTTGCACCTTCACTCACCTCAAGCCAATTGTTCTTCACTCCTAATTGCTAAGAACATGAGAGACAGGTTCATACTTATCTTGATTAGTGACCTCTAATTGTGACCCCAGTGGTCCAACATTGTTAATCTGTTTCACAAATCATCCATCCTTATCTATTTTACAAAAAAATGTAAGATTATTAGGCATGTCTTTTGGCTTTTCCTACATGATTTCCATTGTGGTTTTTTTTCTTCCTCTTTCCTTATTATTTTCCTTAATCTAGATGAAATTGAAAGCATACTCTTTGGCATCATTGTGTCTTGTAAAATTGTTTTTAAGTCGTACCACCAACTCTTCCTTTCCTTCTTGTGGAAACTTTGATGTTTGGCTATGTTTGCTACATCTTTCTTTTCCTTTGAGCTCGAGTTTCATATGTTCCTTGTTGCTTTGTCCTCATAGATGTCAACCATTGCAGATTTCAAATGATAGTTTCATTCTATTGACAACTTTGTGTTTTTTTTATCTCTCACACGACTAGTATATTTTGGTGTGCTTATCAATTATACATACTATTATAACAACCCCTCTTTCTTTTTATTTGATTTAATTCTAATTCACCACTATTGCATGCTCAATCATATTCATTACTACTATACTTCAATTAATTCACTTTTATTTTAATATATAAACTTTAAATAATGTTTAAGTTTTTTGGTAGATCAACCCCTAATAAAACCTTGGTGTAATTTAGGAAAATAAATTGATATTGGGAATTATTTTTCCATGTCAAACTATGATATTATATCACCTGCGGAGCATCACCTGTATGCAATGAGTGCTAAGTGGACCATTTGATATCATGAGGGATGGGTTCCGTGAACCACTACTCATGAAACATGGGTCAATGAGTTTGACTCAAACTACACGGTTGAATCCTGATAGCAATATCATAATTTGACACGCTGTGGAAAAATACCTCCTACTTATCAATGGAAAGGGGCTCTATTATGAATGGTTCATAAGGCACAACACTTGCTGAAGGTTTTGCAAATGGGGTAACAACTCAAAGGGGAAACTCCCCATGGCTTTGACTGAGCAGCTGGGATGGGTGACCTCCCGGGACGGACTAGTTAACTCACCTCTGTGAGCATCACCTAGATGCAATGAGTGCTAAGTGGACCATTCGATATCATGAGAGATGGGTTCTTGTTGAACCACTACTCATGAAACATGGGTCAATGAGTTTGACTCGAAACTACACGGTTGAATCCTAATAGCAATATCATAATTTGACATCACTGTGGAAAAATACCTCCCACTTATCAATTGATGAGCTAAAGGGCTCTATAATGAATGGTTCTATAAGACACAACCTTGAAGGTTTTAAAATGGGGTAAAACTAAATGCTTAACTTTGGAAATTCCTGGTTAAGCGGCGGCTTGCTAGAGCAAGGATGGGTGACCTCCGGACTGCTTCACCTCTGAGCATCACTAGATGCAATGAGTGCTAAGTGGACCATTTGATATCATGAGAGATGGGTTCCGGTAAACCACTACTCATGAAACATGGGTCAATGAGTTTGACTCGAAACTACACAGTTGAATCCTGATAGCAATATCATAAATTGATATTACTAATTCCATCTCTCTCACACATTTTTCTTTAATCTTCTCATTTGCTAAGGAACAATAACTTTGGACACATAAGCCTAAATTCTCGATGTGACCGTGCTCTTTTCCCCGCTTAAAATGCCTCTACTAGAAGTGATAATCAACGGATGTAGTCAATCGACGCCAATTCTAGATCGAAATCCAGCCGTCAAATTTTCCGTCTAAAGACGCCAGGGTGGTAAGAGAGCCGGAATAACTGGAAACCAGAGCACATTTCTTTCTCACCCTGAAGAAAAAGCAACGTTATGCTACGCGACTTAGTTTGCGGGGTTTCGAACCGGGGACGAAATGTTTACAAACGGGAAGATAAATCGGTGTATCTACAGGCTTAGACTGCGCAATTGAAGGATTTGTTGTGCTATAGAGAGATTATTAATCCTCCGATCTGAGCGCGGTCGATGCATTTGAGGATTTAAAGGATGGGATTGCTTTTTTCCAGGCTGTTTTCCTCGCTTTTTGGAGACAAGGAAGCTCGCATTTTAGTGCTCGGCCTGGACAATGCCGGGAAAACCACCATTCTCTGTATCCTTTAATAAAATTGATTCTAAATCGATCCACAGTTTCATCATTGTAAGCATTCCTAAGAATTTTTGTTTTGTTTTTAATTTTAAGTTGAATATTTGGTTTAAGAGAAATTTCCCTTTCCAGGTTAAGCTTCTATATAGCCGAGAGGTATTTCTTCCGTCAAGTTTGGCTGGAACTTGCCCCAGTTTAGTGCGTTGGATGTTCTGCATCCAGATGTGTATTTTACCCAATTTCAATGCTTAGATAAGTTTTGATTAGGTATAATGGCATGGCATTGCTTGTAGAGGAATATTCAGCTTAGATGCATCTGACCCATGTGTATCTCCTTTGTCAAATTAAACCAGTGACTTGCTCCTAATTCGCTGGACAAGCCCACGAATTTGAATGTGGTAGTCCACTCAATTTGAATATTACCCAGCTTAGCAAGCTGGATGTAGTAATTTACTCAATTTTATATTAGGTTGGGTGTTCATCTACCTGGATTTATTATTTTACCCGATTTCAATATTAGTTTGGGTGCCCAGCGTGTCGGATGTGGTGTTTCGTCCAATTTCAATACCAGGTTTAGTGCAATGCGTGTTGTTGGATGTAGTATTTTACCCAGTCTCGTTAGTACCCAGCTTAGTAAGTCGAATACAGTAATTTACTTTATCTCAATATTCGTGGGGTTGTCCAGTGTGTTGGATGCTGTATTTTACATGATTTTAATTTATGTTGGATTCCCAGTCAGGCGGATTTGGAACTGTACTCAATTTTAATGGTAGGCAGGTGATATGCCCAGCCCGTTGGATATAGTATTTTAATCAATTTCAATACCTGATCATGACGGCGAATTTAAATCTTTTCAACACTTTATTACATCGTATGCTGTTTAAATATGAAGCTTTTAAGAAAAATTTAATGCTTCTATTATTTGAGCTTCAAGGCATTCTATGACATTCTCCGGGATTTAAACCTAGAGGTCCATTGTGAAAGGTCCGATGTCTTTATCACTTGAGCTTATGTCACTCGACAAGCTCTGCAAACCTTTGCGAAAGATTAAATCTCAACATAATTTTTGTTTCAAGAGGTTCGAGAGAATGAAGTGTTAGCAGATTGCAATGATGAAGGTAAATGTAGTGTCGGGGATAATGGATTGCAAAGCATTAGTTGAAGATGAAGAGTTTAGGGTTCAGGTTAGTTCTGAATGAATAATTTCCTTGTGTCCTTAATTTATGCTTTAGATCGGTTGCAGATGGGAGAGGTGGTTTCTACTATTCCAAGTAAGTACTCTGGATTCCAATGAGGATTTTGATTTTCCTTTTTGCAATGTGAAATACGTTACTGAAATAGTATCTTTATTTTTGTAGAAGTTGACAAATTTTATTGGATGTAGTGTTTCATGTGGTTTCCAAATTTGATTTCTTTGTGTTGATCGAAGACAGTTTTGATGTATTTTGCAAGAGCTAGATCTATTAATCTCTGATTTCTTTTGTGTCATATGCACTTTTGAAATTTATTCGATCAATTTCATGTGTATATGAAATGCAAAGTTTATTCTAATTTCATCTAGATTCTTTCGTTGTAAGATGTTGCGATTAGATGTGCCATGAAAATGAAAAGAACTAAACTTAATGTCAGTCTGCTGAAGCTGATCATTTATAGGGTTTAACCAATGCAATGTGGTACTACAGTTCAAGTTCATGTAGTTGATTTTTTTATGCTATGTTGTTGATTTTTTAATTGCACATAAAATTGACTTTATTATGGCAATGGTCGCATGGAGGACCTTGTTTTTCTGACAAGGCACACAATAGAAAAAATTATGAGCCATTTACACTAAAATTGGATTGCAGTCCGAGGGTTTGAGCTTAATTGGTTAAAGCATTGATTTCTCATAGTGGAGACCCAAGTTCAAATCCCATAGGGACATCTAATTTAGAATTCTAAGATGTGACTCTTGGTCTCCCATAGTCGACTTCTAATGTGGAAGTGGTTTCTAAATAAGTGGATTTCTAAGTTGTGGCTCTTGGTTTTCCATAGGGGATTTCTAGTGTGGTTGCTCAAAAGGAGCTTTTATTAGGCTCATTGGTTGTGCTTGCAAGAGCTTGTGTTGATCTCATGTTGATGCTCGTATGAGCAAAATATAATCGATAACCAATATAAAATTGGATTGCAAATTATGCAATGTTGTTGATTTTTTAATTGCACATAAAATTGACTTTATTATGGCAATGGTCACATCGAGGAGGCTACCTTGTTTTTTGACAAGGCATACCATAGAAAAATTATGAGCCATTTACACTAAAATTGGATTGCAAATTATCTACCATCTGCTCCAGTTGTTTTAGGACTCTGGACTCTATAACATCGCCATATGTAGGCTATCATATCGAAAAATTCTCTGCAGAATTGCTTCAGTGTTTGCTGCAAGCCTCCATCCCTGCTTCCTCTACATGCCTCTAAAAGTCACTGGCTATACAATTTTCTTACCTTGAATTTCAAGTAGTAGAATTAAGTTTTCTCCCATTACCCAGTTTTAGAAGGTTTAGTATCATTCACCGAATAACTAGAGTTTAGCTCTCTCAAGGGACAGATAATTTAAAGGAAATATTTATTTTCATTATTGTATTTACAAGTTTTTAAGTAATTTCCTTCAAGATTGTATTTATATAATCAAAATATTGCTTCTGTAGAAATCAGTGCAAATTTTTATTTTTAACTGTAAATATTTATGGAGCAAATAGCCAATTGGTGAATATTAGCTATGAATATTAGCCACTAAAATCACCCCTACCTCCATGGACCACTACACATACTAATGCTGGTTTGGATGTTCTATACCATATCTTAACATGCAGATCTGTCCTCACCTCTTCAAACCTGTCCTTGTTCTAGGATTTTTGGGGGCTCTTCTAGTCATATCCTTTTGTTTATTCAAACAAAGGGAACTTGGTGGAATACAGCTTCTATTTACATGTCCAGATGGATACACTTTGAACCAAGATTTTTATTTTAGGAGATTTTAACAGTATGTTTAAGTTATCTAATTAAATGTTGACTATAGAAGCTCCACTGAATTAGCAAATTTCACTATGCTTAAGATTTCTCATTTTGGTCAGATAATGCACAAATAGCAAGAAAGCTATGTGGTTGTTGGGGAATAGAGTAAATGCTTTCTCATGATACCTATATGCAAAAGAAGTTGCTTTTGTTTGTTTTTGTTTATTGTGTATATTCTATGTTTAGTGAAGGGGACTTTTGTTTGTTTCTGTTTATTGTGTATATTCTATGTTTAGTGAACGGGACTGACAACATTCTGGAATTGCACACATTTTGATCCTATTATTAAAGATTGGATCTGTATGGAAGAGTTATAGAACTGCAAGAATGCCATAATGCTTGTCAGCAAAAGTAGGGGTTTTGACATGCTAGTTTCTGTTTACCATCTAAAAGATTCTTCAGTTTGCCATAATGATATTGTTTAACTGCTGCCTGTCCTGTGGATGTTGCAGCTATTGGATTTAATGTTGAAACGGTTCAATACAACAACATCAAGTTTCAAGTGTGGGATCTAGGTAAATATTGAGTGGTCATTTTCAATATAATAAAAATTTTAATGTGTATTTATTTTTGGTTGCATACTGAATTGGCATTGAATATAACAGAACACTGGACCTCTTCAATGTAATCAGTTGAGAACTTTAATCTGCTTTTTCTTAAAGAAACAGATTATTCTATCTGAGATAGCATCAATATCATAATTGAAAGCTATTGTAAAGGAGTTGGATTTCTACATAAGTCCAGTCAATACTCTTATATGCAGATTTTATTCTATTTGATGCTCTGTTTATTTTTTCCTTCAATCATTCTTTTTGTCCTCATTTCTTTGTATGTTAGTTCATTATATTTAAGTTTTACTTTTAATTTGTATGGTGTGATGGCCAGTTTATCTTATTTTATTAGCTACATTATACAGCTGTCACTTGACTCAATGAAACAAGAGTTACTTTTAAAACATATCCAATTTTTATAAATGGCACTTTCAAATTTTTGTGAAACAGGAAAATGACATGCGTATGTATGTATGAATGTGTGCACACATACATACATTTATATATATATTATAGTAGCATTACTTAGAATCAGGATTGACTCTGCTAACCAAAAGTACAAATGGAACTCGATGACACTGGTTTAATCGGGAAAAACTAGAGAAAAAAATGGGAAACTAAAGAACACTTAAACATTCATAAAAATAGGGAAAAACATTGTTTTTCCATTTGAGGCAGCTAAAACATTTTTTATTTTTTGTTTTCTAAAACTAGAGTGGGGGTTTTGCACAGCAGCACCCCTCGTGGATCTGGGAGAGTGCAGGATCAAGGGGTGGAGCTCCTGCCACCAATAGCAAAATAAGGCCATAGGGACATTCTTGGTGCGTGCCAGTTTTTTTGTTCTTAACTGAGCTTCCAAACCCTTAATAAAATGCTGGTGTCATGGCCATAGGGGTAGTAATCAGAATTTAACAATTGCGATATTTCATTGGTCAACTCATGTTTGTGAGAGTCAAGAAGCCCATGCCATACAATGAAAATGGGTAGAAATTCTTACTCTCAACATTATCATGCAAATCTTAGTAAGCATGATCCTTTCTGCGAGAGCTATTTGGCACCATACAAACATGTTGAAGAGTGTTGGAGCATTATTTATTTTTGAATTTAGTAAATCACTATATTGCTTTATATGCACCCAATTAGGATAAGATCACTTCGTGAATGGTGTCAAGGCCATAGGAGTAGTAATTTGAATTTAACAATTGTGATATTTCATTGGTCAGCTCATGTCAATGAGGATCAAGAAGCCCATGCCACGGAATGAAAATGACTAGAAATTCTTCCTCTCAACATTATGTAATGTCCCCTATTTGGGAGTGCCCCAAATTTGCCTTAATTTTCCTCAATAACAACGGGGTTAGGTAATACCTTTCCTTTGATTGAAGCCCTGCACACAGGTTAGAACCATTTACCATAATCAAACTGATTAGCAGATTAGAATCATTTATCACCATAATAATAATTAGCAGATTTCCATAATTAGATATTAATAAACTCATGGCCAAACATTAGTTCAACCACAAAGTACTCTAACATCCTTGGAGGGTTCAATCACAGGAGAGAATGGGAGAATGCAACTTGATGGGGTGCCTTGGACCCTTTTTCCCTAGACCCAAGAGGGGATATACCATCCCCCTTGGCCTCATGTGGCACATGCCATCCATATGAGTTGATCTATCTAGGAGGTGTCTTTTCCGTTTCCCCTCATCTTGCCATTCATTTCTTTCTCCCTATGATTTGACCTCTTGTGCTGATCATCCATGATGGAGGAGTGAGATTCCAGTGGGTGCCCTGAAAATGCCATCTTTCCTAAGCCCAAAGGTAGTACCCTCTGTACCCCCTTGGTCTCCTGGGGCTCATCAGGTCCCCATCTGAGGTGGCATACCTAGGAGAGTGCCCCATCACTGTTCCCCACTTGTAGTCTCAGTTCCTTTGATCATGGCTAAACATTCAAAGCACATGACAACAAAAGATTAATCGTATTTACTGATATGACAATAGCAGCAATATATTATTAGTAACTGGAATGTCCAATTAAACAATCACAGTCTTTCATATTAAATTGTGCTGCCCTATATGACTGTAAATTTGGTCTCATACCACTAGTTTGGGTAACCGGACTGCTGCACGAGTAATGATTAATGATTATTCTGATTTAGGAAAGGCAGACCTCGATTTCTTATTCTGATTTGGTGATCGCTGTCTTGCTTGTTTGTTTCCAGACTCACTCTCCTTGTCTTCAATCGCTTATTCTTTTCTTTGAAATGTTTTGCCTTTTATACCTGTGCTGGGCGGATGGTCATGTCCCCTCAATGGCAGTGTCTTTTTGTTTGTTTACTTTGACCAATCGTAATTATCTCATTAAAGGATAATTAATCCATATTAATATTAACCTTTAATGATTCGATCTCTTTTATTATTTCTCCTTATCGGCTTAGCTGAGGGTCGATCTTCATTGCCATAGTGCCACGTATGTTCAGTTCTAAATGATTATCAATTTCTATGTATGATCGGGTGATTTAGGAATAGCAACCGGGTTTAAGATTTGTGGGGGCATGACAGTCCTTCCCTCCCAAATTTGATTGTCCTCAAGCAACCTTTTTTTTTGTATTAGATATAGTCTGAACAGCAAAAAAAATTACAAAGTCATGATGAAAAACAGCAGTACTACTGCATTGATCCCCCCCTTACAAAATCAATATTGTTTTGCCCCCATACATATATATACTGTCAGATTTTTACAGTATTAACAAGATTACAAAGGTATATTATCATGTACATCATATGTGTAAAAGAAACAAGCTGCCCGTGACCTGCAAAAAAACACAGAATGAGAGGAAGTTCT
>VDFB02233700.1:0-14985 GCA_007258455.2 Sequoia sempervirens | reverse complement strand
CAAGACTGCAACAATGCCATACTTACCTGGGTTACCCCTCGAGGCCCCATCAAAGTTCAATTTGATAAAGTTTTTAGAGGGGGGAAACCAAGTAATAGAACTTCTACTTATGGTAGAAGCCTTAGAAGAAACAAAACCAGATCTAGGAAGTTTAATTAATTGCCAATTTTTCAAAATGAAAACATCCCAAGATGAATAAGTTTTGATTGAATTTAAGGACTGAAGAAGGGAAGAAGAAGCCACCTCAAAAATGTAGATTTCAATTTTTTGAAGAACTTGGGGAAGAGTGGAGGATTTTTTTCTAAAGATTCTGTTATTTCTTTCAAGCCAACTATTCCATATAATTATGGAGGGGGAAATTTCCCAAATGCAGGCTAAGGATGAGGAGGAATAAAGAGAAGGCCAGTTGATAAAAAGACTATGGATTGAATTTGGGAGGGGACTAGACCAACCAAGTTTATTCATTACCTAGGACCAACAATTATTAGCAAATTCACAACCCAAAAGAAGGTGGTCCACAGATTCAAAAGCATTTCTATAGAGGACACAAGAAAAAAGAGGAGTAATTCCTAATCTATCCAATCTCATACCAGTAAGGATTATGTCTTTAATGGAAAGCCAAGCAAAAGCACTTAGTTTTGGTAGGACATGTGGACCCCAACATAACTTAGAAGGCTAAGCATTTCCTGAATTTTGATTGATCAAAGAATTGTAACCATCTTTTACATAATACTGACCAGATTTGGATTTTGTCCAGATAATCTCATTTGGCTTGTTGGAAAGAAAAATTTGTCTTTTCAGAAGTTCTCTTTGTAAGGAACTCTTTTCCGAATGAGGAGCTTGTAAGTGTTCAAAGTCCTTCCATTTTACAAGACTAAGATTAACCAGATCAATCCCCAAATAATCTCACTTTATTACCCCAACAGGATTTGAGAAGAGGTTCTATATGCTTCCAATTACCAAGAGTCCTAATTGGTTTGTGAACATTCCATGCATCTTCCCAAAAAACAACCTTCTCACCATTATTAACAATCAAAGAAAGGTGAGGAAGAATAATTGGTCTACAAGAGACAATAAATATCCAAATCTTTGAACCTTGTGGAAAATTATTTTGAGTAAAAAATTGTTCTCTTTCAAGCAAATCTAGATATTTATGTTGCATAATACAACACCATTTAGTCTCAGGTTTTGAATATATTTTCTAGACTATCTTAGCACCCAAGGCTTTATTTTGAAGAAAAATATCTCGTAAGCCAACTCCACCCTAAAACTTAGAAGTAAAAAGAGAACCCCAAGCAACAAGGGATAATTTCTTTTTTGAGGAGACATTCTCTGACCAAAGAAAATCTTTTAAAAAAATTTGAAAAGCGCTTCCTTTACCTTTTGGAAGCTTCAAGTCTAACAATAAATATAATGGAAGGGAGAATAGGAAAAATTTAAGCAAAATCAATTTCCCAACAAAGGTTAACCATTTCAACTTCCAAAGAGATATTCTATTTGAGATTGATGAGATTATTCTATCCCAAAAATCATCTTTTTTTTTCTTTTCTTGAGAAGAAGGGAATTCCCAAATATTTGCATGGAAGTGAGTCACATTTAAAACCCCAGAACCTTAAAATTTGGCTCTTAACAATGGGATTAACATTTAAAAAGAAGATTTTGTATTTTTTTGAATTGTAATGTTGGCTTGAACGCAGGAAATAATTAGATAGAACTTTCTTCATTAGTTTAGCCACTTCCATGGTTACCTGACCCAGAAGGAGAGTATCATTTGTTAGTGTAGTTCTGAATTAATTATTACACTAGCATAAGTTAAATTCAGTCATCATTTATCCTAGGTTAGATTCTTAATAAACCTACTTAATAAATGCGGCCATCCCCTTCCGCGCGCTTCTGTAGGGATATTATTCCTTCTTAGAAAGATGAGTTGTCCTTCTGTAAACCCTTGGCCCCACATTGGACAATTTCAGATAGGGTCACAAAGCACGCTGTTAGTGCTAGATCATGACACATGGCAACATCTCATGCATCTTAGGTTTTCTCTCATACCTATATATAATCGAATTTTGTTCCATTTGTACCATAAGAAAATCATCAATAAGCAAAACAAGGTAATATGCATGCCTAGTTATAACACTTTCTTTTTGTGGTTGATATTCTTTCCCCGAAAAGGTCCTTCATTGAAGATCAGAAGCTTGTGGATCAGGCATCCATAATCTTAACATCATCTCAAAGAGAATGGGAAATAGGAGTTAGAAAAGACCAAACATAGTTCTCCATACCCCAAATTTTGGAGTGTAATAATGTATTTTCTCAACCCTCGGCCATGAGGATGAAGAGGATGGCACAAGGGTCCCCCTTTGTCTCAAACCTGTGAGTAAAAAATACATGAGGGGTAACATTCACTAAGATTGAGACCTGTCCCTAGATGAATGAAACATCCATTTGCACCACACCAGAAGAGAGTCAAATTTTCTAAGGATGGCCATCAAAAAATCCTAGTTAACTCTGTCATATGCTTTTAACATGTCCAATTTGAGAACCATAGTAGGGTTTTTGGAAATCATGATTGAATGCAAAACCTTATGTGCCAAAATGGCACCTTCATGAGTGTCTTTCCCAGGGACAAAACCCCCTTGTTCCTCTAAAATGATTGAGGGCAGTAACTTTTCAAGTCTTAGTGCAATGGCTTTGGTGAATATTTTGTAAATTGAGTTACATAAAGCAATTGGATGAAAGTCATTAAAGGAGGAAGGATCAGATTTTTTTGGAATGAGAGCAAGAAAGGTTGAATTTAGCTCTCTTAGAATATTTTTGTATCTCCTTGATTCCTCCAAGGCTAAGAGAATGTATCAAGCCACAAAATCCCAACATTTTTGAAAGAAAAGAGTGGTAAAACCATTTGGGCCTAAGACCTTTTCAGCTTCCATTGAGAATACTACTTGTTTAATTTCTTCTAAGGAGAATCTAGAAATCAAGAATTTATTATTTTCCCCATAAATAATTGAAGGAATGTTATTTAAAATCTCAATGCTCTCAACTTTCTTATAGTCTGAGGGAGGGCATAACAACTTCATGAAGAAGTTGACTGCTTCTAGCCCAATCTCTTTTTCCATATTGAGTTGCACACTTGAAGAGGATTGGATAGAAATAATTTTGTTTGATTTTCTCCTTAATTTGGATGAAGCATGTAAGAAATTCATATTTTTGTCCCCTCTTTCAACCAGGTTTCCCTAATTTTTGTCTCCAATAACTTTCTTCTCAAGCGAAAATCTCCTGAAGATCAAATTTTAGTTCCTTTTCTTTATTATAAAGCGTTTTATCCAAGCCTGGTTTGATTATAATTTCATAAAGATTAGATAGTTATGATTCAACCCTCAATTTTTCTGAAAAAAATATTTTTGAAGTGATTCTTATTCCATTCCTTCAACTTATTTTTCAATAATTGGAGCTTCTTTACTAAGTTGATACATTCTCGTTCCTCTAATTAAAGGACAACTTTGCCACCATTCCTTAACTAGATTGATAAATTTTGCATCTCTGAACCACATGGCCTCTAATTTAAAGGGGATTTTGAGTTTATCCTTGTCATCAAATACCGAAAGAGATATTGAAAAATGATCCAAGCATGCTAGAGTATGTATGATCGAAGTGAAATCCCAAGAAGCATTCAACCAATGATCAAATAAAATAAAAAGATCAAGCTTATTAGCAATTTGAGAAAAGTATTTTCTCTTATTTTTCTAGGTGAAGGTGCCATTTTTGAAAGGGAAATCATAAAGGTTGTTGGTAACAACAAAATTGTTAAAATCCTTCATGACTACAGTCAAGTGTGTTATGCCTCCATTTTTTCAGAAAGATTTCTGATGGCATTGAAGTTTGCAATGATAATTTTGAGATCATTTTTCCATCTCATAGAAAAAGAAGAGAGGTGTTTCCAAAGTTGTCTCTTCCCTATGGTGAAGCAAGGACCATAAACATTAAGAATCCAAAAGGAATTATTTTTCCTTATACATGTAGCTTAAATTTCTTTGAGCCAATTAGACGAGGATTCAAATTGGTCTATTTTCACAAAAAAATTATTCCTCAAAATCACTAGGCCTCTCGAGGCTCCCTGAGCCGGAGAGATAGTAAAATTATAAATTTAATCTAATTCTCCAAATTTTTGCCGAATTTTATTTTTGTCCATTTTCACCCTCAAATTTTATTATTTATTTCGATATATTTAATCTAATTCTCCAAAAATATGTATACAACTAGATATGTAAAATAATTTATTTTGTTTTCCTTGAATAATTATAAATTTATTTATTTTTCTCTATTTATCTATGAAATTAGTTTATACTCATAATATTGTGGGGATAATTACCTAATTTTAAAAATTCATCATTGAAATAAACCCAAGCATATTGATCCAACAAAGAAATATATTATTTTCCTTTCCATACTACTTGTTGATGTCGCTTGAATCATGGATTAACACATGAAAAACCCTAGAAACCCTATCTTGCATGTGGGGTTAATTCTTCTGATCTATGAACATGTCAAAGTTCATGAGGTGCAAAAACCTCGTGTCCCCAAAGGAAAATATGGCTAAACCCTGGGAGGGGTATGAGATGGAGTTGGAAGAGGAAAGGGTTAGTAAAAAATCTAAGAAGAGGAGGCTTATTTTGAACAAAGATTTAGAGTCTGATAGGGATGATGATGTTGATTATGTCCCAGATTTGTATGCCTCTTTTGAGGAGGGCCCCAATTCCCCTATTCTAGGTAAGACTAGGAAAAGGAAGCTGGATGAAAAAGAGGGCTATACAACATGCAGTGACAAGGTGGTTGTGAATGTTCATAATAAGGGGGTTAAGGAAAAAAATGAACTTTATGGGGAAGCTTTCTCTCCTCCCCCAATGACTAGACAATTGTAGGAGACTGAGGATGGGAGCCAGAAGAGAAGGGTGTTAAGAACTGTTGGCCAACTCTTGGAGAAGGGTTTCCCTCTTTCCCTAGCTAGAGGTATCTTTGGTGAGTCTTCTCTGAGTGTTGACATTGGGCTGCAGAAGTAGGGGAAGGAAAGGGTTTTTGGTGGACATATTGTGGAAACTAGCAAAGAAGATGTGGATAGGCTAATGAAAAGGAAGGATGTAGCGGAGGAAATGGCCTGCTCCATTTGAAAGATGAAGACTCTTATCTCTGCCGAAAAAGGTAAGGATATTTCTACTAATAAGGTTCATGTTAGTTCTTCTGATGAGGACGTTGTTGTGGGGAAAGGGATTGAGAACTTTGATAGGGAGGAGTTGTCTAATTGGTTGGGCTCAGCTCATGATAGTTCTAATGTGTTGTTTAAAATTTTTAAGTGGTTCTTCCATGAGATTAATAGGACTAATGTTAGAATTAGAGGTATTGCAAGGTTGAGGAACCTTATGTCCAAAGCCAAATTGATGATTTGTTGGACTCTCTTAATATTGTGGCTAATACTATGGCAGAGGAAACCATCAATTTGAAATAGAACTTGGAAGGGAGAATCTTATCCCTTGAGGATAAAATGGATAAAATATGGAATTTTGTGATGAAGGGTGGAGATGTCTCTAAGGTTTTAGGCATTTCTGACTCTACTAAGGTGATCTCCCCTATGATTACCACAAAAAAGAGAAAGGATATTGTGTTTGCTGATGATACTGTTGTTCTGGGTAAGCTGTCCAATGTGGATTGTGCTAGTAAGAAGGGTGGTGTTAAAGGTAGTGTTTTGAGTGGTGAGGTAAATATTGGTGGACTGGGGGTCAAAACTAGAAATAGAATGAAAGCTCAAGGCGGGCCCTCTCGTATAGAGGTGTCTGATACTATGGATGATGTGCAAAAGGTGGTTGCTAGTGAAGTGAAGGCTGCAGAGATACTGAACAATATGTAGTGTTGTTGGCTAGCTTCCTTCTTTTTCGCTTCTTTTTGGTTGGGCGTTCACCGGCCATTGGGTTGATCGGCCGCTGCACGTTGTTATCTTCTTTATCACCGCTTTTATTTTGCGGTAAAGGTTCTCGAGCCCTTCAAAACCTCGGCTATTCTCCAATCAAACACAAAAATTATTTATGTAAATGAACTCACAATTTTCCCTCATAAGCACTTATTTTCTTATATGCACAAATAATTTATATGATAAACTAATAACTCAAATAAGTATTAAATCTAAATTATTTTATCTTTGCAAGATGCATTCAACAATTATCCTTATTAATTTATTTTTCACAAATAAAATAATATTTCTATGATAAATTAATGATTAAATTATTAATTTAATCTCCACAATAAATTAATAATCAAATATCATTCTACTTTATTAATTTTATCTCTATGATTTAAATTAATAATATATAATAATCAAAATGATCAAATTTTATCATAATGTAAAATATCATGTATTTGCGAAAAAGTGGCCAAGCATACCCCCTCTTAAATTAGCTCTATCCTTGATGCATCATAAAATTATAATGTATAAGATAAATAAGAATCCAAATAGAGGAAATAGCCATTACATATTAGCACTATCCTACCATGTTGTACCATCTAGATTATATTGCTTTGAAATGACCTTACATTATCCTAGCATTGTATTTTGTAATCACAGTTATTGGAATTCTAATATATAATGACTCTATAAACACTATGTAGATATCTTTAACTTGGAATTTGTGCCTATCTAGTACATATTTCAATTTAGTCACATACTTTATACATAATGAGACATGATACATATAATGAACCTAACTTGGAGCTGGAGGGCATAAGTGCCTAAAAATAAACAATAATACATGATAGTCTATTGATGATCCAATAAACTATCTCATGATTCTATGTGACATGAAAATTAATTAAATTCATATTCAACTTATAAAATATCTAGTTACTCTCTTACAATTTCCCTAATAACATATTTATTCAACCCAAACTAAAGAAACCACAATGTGTCTAATTTTTTTTCTCTACTTAGACATCTTTGTTTTAGCTAAAAGGGTAAGTTGAAACAAATATTCATTTTACAAAAGATAGATCTAGATTTTGAAAAGATATATTTTTAAGTTTGGACATTTGGACCTAAGTGGGTATTTATTACTAATGGATGAGAATGGATATCTATTAGAATAGATATTTCAACTAAACAGATATTCATTCAATAATGAAAATATATTTAAAAAATTATTTACATTTTATTTGCTCATATAAGCATTTATTCACTTTTTTCTAGCAATAGAGTAATGAGATAAATTTGTAAATGGATGTATATTTGAATTTGAATACCTCTATGCTACCTAATATTTACCTCCTCACTCCATGATTATGATATTTTGAGATAGTCAAAAGTATATTAGTGTACTTTTTAAAAATGGCCTTTTTGAGGTTTTTAGGGTTAAATACAAGCTCCTTTAGGATTAAAGTTTAAGATTTGTGGATTTAGGGTATAAAGGCTAAAATTTAAGGATAATGGCATGATTTCATATTATATGAACTTGCACTTCCCCAACCTTAAAATTAACCTCAGATGAATGAAAAAAGTTTGAGAATGTAGATAAAATAAAATATAACAATATTACAAACTAAAATATATTTATTTTATATCGATCCTCATGTTTTCTCCCATTTGAAGAGTTTGGCCTCTTCTATGCAGGTGGTGATAGATTTTATTAGTTTTCCATAAATTATAAGATAGATATATTTTAACATTTATAAGAGAAGATGAGGCTATTGTATTTAGATAGCTTTTCATATTAAAAAGATAAATGATTTTTTGTATTATGAGATAAACATTAGCACTATATTATATTAACCATTTAACAAATCTCCCCATCATTCTAACAATAATAAAAATATCAACCAAATTATTTATTCATGATGGGATTTATATTATAATTTATGATTATTGGTGGATGTTCTATGATTATAAACCAAACAACAATCTTGGAATTGCCATTGTAATTTTTGTAAATATTATTTTCTAAGTTTGAGATGAGTTTTGTGATGAACTCAAAATTAGTACTATTTTTTTGAAGAAAAATAATATAGGGACCCATGTTAATAAAAAAACTATCAATAACCTAAAAAGCAACCAATAGGAGGTTCATAATTACAAAAGTCATATTATTAACTAAACAAATTAGGTATATGAAATTTATATTTTACATAAGTGAGATTCACATTTTTTATTATTAAAGTATACTTTATGTTATTTCATTATATATAGATAATTTTTTCATTAAAAACATCTTTTCAACTACCTATTTTATTATCAATTCCTTTTCATTAACATAACCTATGTTGAAGACTTGGGTTATTGGAAACATGAGCATGATGATGTGTAGATGATGTCGGTATATGGTGTGGGGAGATTGTTTAATGGAGAGATTGTTGAAATTTGATGAGCATGACAGTGTATGGTGTTGTCATTTATGTCAACCCACTATAGAGATATAGTAGTGTTGGTCCAGTGAAGACCAAAATGTTTTATAGATTTGCCTAAGTCCTGGTGTATAGTTTTTAGTGTTTAGTGAACGAATTTTGTGGTTTGTATTGCTTTTCTATGAAGAATCTGGTCACACAGTTTTGAGGTAATGTTTTTGTGTGTTGAAGGTATCTAAATCCAAATATTCAAGCTTGTATGTCTTTCATATTTAGAGATAATGTTGACATAGTATCAACTCTAGAAAATATAGAGTTGCAGTTACAAAGTGTATGTTGGAATGCTCTGCATTCCACCATGGATGAATTTTTTGCTATGCAATTTTAGGGAAGTGTTTTGAGATTTTAGTTGTGTGTGTGTCCCAAGTGGAAAGTGTTGTGGTGGTCTATGTATTGAGTTGTGAGTGAATAGTTGGCTCATTCATTGTTACTTCACCAATTTTGCTATATGGTGCCAACCTAAAGATTTTGTGGTCGTGAAAAGTTGAATTATGTATGGAGAAGATTTATGGGAGTGATTATAGGTCTTGTCAACCTATTTTGATGATGTGCATTCCTTGGTTCTTTTCACAAGGCATATGTGTTAATGTTTTGGGCCAACAGGTTATGAGGATGCATGATACATCTAATTAGGCTGACCTAATTGATGCTTTGAATAGTTGTGGTATATATACAAGGTTGATTCATTGTGTGGAATGTGTGGGATAGAGTGTGTGAGTGTGTGAGAGATCGTAGAGAGAAGTGAAATTGTATTGTAGTTGTGGTTATGAAGTATGTCAAGCCGGGCCAAGCTTCAATAGAACTTTTCATATATTCAGCATATGTTAGATGCATCATAGCCTTAGTTCATCATTGGTACGAGCCGAATTCAATAGTGATCCATTCTCTTCTTTTGGGACAATGATTCTTTTGATAGTGAGTCTACCATTCTATATAAAACATTGTAACCAATTATAATATATTGTGAGCAAAACCCTTATTGTGGTTTTTCCATGATTTTCCATGTAAATCTAGTGTTCTTTTGTGTTCTCAATGTGATGCATGATTTATATGTTCCTTTCATTTACTTCAAGTTAAATATTATGTTTTTAATGGATGTTTGAATTGACAAAGTTAATGAGTTTTAATGAATATTGATTCACCCCCTCCCTCCTAGTATTCTAGGTGTTCAACAATTGGTATTAAAGCTTGGTTCCTTCAATTGTCTAGATCTTTGAGGTAGATCTTATACATTAAACACATGACTACAAGGAAGTATCATATCCCTTCGGAAGAGATTATCCTTGAATGGTTCATTAAAGAATAGTGTGAGGTTGATATGGAAGAACTTAAATCAACCCCTGATAATCTAGATAAAGCGTAAGCTAAGAATAAAATTGAAAAAGGATCTTGCAAGTATCGAAAATATGTATAATGAAATTAAGTAAAACAATATTCAAGCACACCAATAAGACATTGTATCAAAACAAAAAATAAAAGGTAAGTAAATGCAAACTCAATATTCTGCTTTGATTTTCATCTTATTGTCCTCTATCTTCAGTGTTTTTGTTGATTCCAACTTTTGCTCTCAGATTTGTAGGCTAGGCTCAACAAACTGTCTTCCTAAAGAACGAGATTTTAAATGTGATGCATGATGCAAGATTAAGCTATGATATTGAATTGAACTAATATGCTTGAAATAAACATGATGCTATGATATGAGAATACTAAATGAATTAAATGCATGAACTCTAATTAATTGCCTATTACCAATGCTTGGATTCACACAGGTATTTATAGAGTTTTTCGAATGATTCTGATTGGCTGTCTTGATTGACGGTTGTGATAATTCCTGCAGATCGAATGGTTGAAGAAGGATGAAACTAAAGAGAAAATAGAAGAAAACTTGAAAACAAGATTTTTCTATTTTTATGACAGAGAAGAAGATAAGAAGATAAGAAATCATCTTTCTTTAAAAGAATAAAAGAAAGATTTAAAAGCTGATAAATAATGAATTAGAAAAATTCAATTATTTATTTGTGGAGATATTCGACTTTTTCTTAATTAAATGAAATATTTAATTAAGCTTTTAAAGCAGACGAAAGTTTGTGATAAGAAAAAGCTTTAATTAGGGTTTTGAAGAAAGGGAAGATCTCATATTTAAATAAAATATTTAATTATGATATGAGAAGAAAATAGAAGATAATAAAATATCTAGTTGTGATTTAGAAAGAAAGCACAAGATCTTTAATTAAATAAGGTTTATTTAATTAAACCACTTTTATGAAATTAATTAAATGAAATATTTAATTAATTAGAAGAAGAATTTAAAATAGAAGAAAGAGAAATATTTAAAATTAATTAAATCAAAAGATTTAATTTAAATTCAAACAGTGATAATTAATTTAAATAAATAAAATATATTTATTTAATTAATTAAGTGGACGTATAAAAATAATTAAATAAAATAAATTTATTTAATTATGAAGGAAGAATAAGATGAATGAACAATATAATTAAATTAATTAAATTTAATCATATGTAGAGGACTTTTAGATAAATTAATTAAATAATAATAAATATTTAATTAATTGTCAGGATTATAGACATGACCATTTTTATGTGTATACATTTTGCTCCTCTTTCAAGTGATGTGTGAAACGCATTGCTTCAAAGAAAATAATAAAATTTTCCCCTAATATGTTTCTGATTTTTGATGTCGATGATGCCCCCTCAGGAGGTAAATCATGGAAGATGATGTCGAGAATGATAAGGGAACAGTGATTTAGCTCCCGATAAATGATGTTTGTGATGGCCTGGTGAAAAATAATATGGAAGGAATGAAAAATGCCATTAACCCCCACCCTAATAGACCCTTAAAAGGTAAAAAGGCGTAAAATGAAGTGTCATTTTCACCCTGCTGCTACAGTAAAAAGTGAGTTTTGATAGTGACTTGGCGAGATGGAGATCCCATTGCACATGCATAGATTCGAGCGAGTGTGCTGATACCAGAGACCAGCTGCGTATGGACCACCGGTGAGTGATTCCAACCATTTATGATTTCAAATTTCGCATTTTGAATCGATTTTTCAAATTTTTTAGATCGGATTTAAGTTTTGTTCGCACGTTTTAGCGCATTTGAGAAAAATTTTAGCGCATTCAAAAAATTTCGTAGCGCATCTAGGAAATTATGTAGCACATATAGGTGTAGGGTAAAAATGGATTGATTAGCGCATGCAATAAATAGAGTAGCGCATATAGGCTAGAATCGGCTAGGTTGATCCTGTAGTGCATCTAGGGCACAGAATTGCGCATATAGGGCTAGGGTTTGAAATTGATAGAGTTGCGCATTTGAGAGTTAAAGTGGCGCATAGGTAGGATAGAATAGCGCATCTTAAGTTTTAGCGCATTAAGGAAACAGTTTAGCGCATATGAGAAAAACTTTAGCACATTCGTGTTTTAGTGCATCTGAGCAACAGAATAACACATTTATGAAATTTTCCACAGAACGCTTGTGTGATGAAAAATGATGATTTAAATTGCTTCCTTAGTCAATAGATAGATAAATTGTAGTACCATCATGTTGATTTGATAGAAAATCCGATAGAGGACTGATAACTTTGCTTCCAAAATAGAAAACAAAGAGTAGATAGCTGATAACTTTGTGATGAACAATCAAAGAGTAAATTGATTGATTGATTGATTTTGTGGTTGATAACTTTGCTTCTCACAATTGAAAAACAAAGAGTAGATGTTTGATAAATTTTCTTTCTGCGATAGAAACCAAATAGTAAGATGAGGATATAAATTTGCATTCATGATTGAAGTACAAATAGAAAATGATTTGTGTGTTGATAAATTTGCTTTCCTGAAAAAAAAAAAAATAGTAGATGATAATAGAATAGATTGATTTGATATTCAGATAGATTGATGTAGCACTCGATATGGGTCACTGAGAGATAGATCACATGATATGAATCTGATTAATGTGTCCTTTGTGATGGTCAAACAAAATAGGAGGCTTTCAAAAGCCTCCAGATTAGAGAGCAGTTCCCACTATGTTGGGAGTGGATAGGAGAGCTTACTCCTACAGAGTTACAGTTGATTGTAGATTGTGGACTGGGACCTTTGTTGGCGATGCCGCGAGGCATTCGGGCCAACAGGGGACTGTTGACCGCTTTGGCAGAGAGATGGCACTCGGAGCATAACACCTTTCACTTGCCGACTGGTGAGATGAGTGTGACACCCGAGGATGTGTATAGGATTCTGGGGATCCCAGTTGTTGGTGCCCTTATGGTTTATGAACACAAGGAGATTGGTGGTACCGAGGCACTACGACGGGTATGTGGCGATGCGAGCATATGTGGTTACTAGATAGATTGGGAGGATTTCAGTAGGTATCCAGCCTTAGTTGTTGTATTGGCAGCATTTATTGGAGGCTTCCTTGGACTGGACCATCGGTCAAAGGGATTTGCAGTTGGTTGGGGTAGGATGCTAGAGTGGTTGGTGACACAGCCACGGAGATTCGCCTGGGGGAGCTGTGTATTGGCCGACATGTATCATGATCTCCATCAGGTTGTATACAGAGGATCCACTAGCTTGGCGAGTGGGGTGACGCTTCTACAGATCTGGGCGTGGGAGCATATTGCGATCATGAGACCACATTGTACGAGAGCTAGGCCAGCAGGGAGGCCCTATGTGTATGCATATTCTGGTGCACTTGTCCAGCAGAAGTTGGGCAAGGTAGAGTATTGGCGACGGGTATTGGATGATATTGATGCAGTGATATGGAGACCCTACACGGATTGCGAGGCATGGACGACTGATCACTTGGAGATGCCATTTGTCTACAGGCCGTGATATCTGATAGGGCGGACCCCCTTTATTATCGAGAGATTTTTGGCATTATAGGTCCTGAGACAGTTTGGATTTACATAGGGGATGCCCTAGGGCATTGCGCATTATGGGCGGCGCAAGGGTGATCCAGGATGGGGACCTTGCATTCAATACCAGGCAACATACACAGAGTATTCTATCTTACAGCCCGAGGTATGGACCGACAGGCCAGAGGTGCAGGATGTAGGGATGATGGATGATTATGTACAGTACTTTCATACACATCCATTTCCACGATTTACAGTGCCAGATGAGCCACGGGTGATTGGGGTAGCGCCACAGCTAGGGGCAGGGAGATAGGAGGGTGTGGCCGGCGGAGAGCAGGTGATGGGTGGTGGAGATGAGGAGGGTGAGGAGAGCAGAGATAGAGGAGAGGAGAGTGGAGATGGAGACGAGGATAGCTCAGATGATAGAGATGATAGGGGAGATGATGGGGATGAGGAGAGACAGTAGAGGTTGGATAGTCTGGGCAAAGCACAGATTGTTCGGTGAGCTAGATCTGGTGGTAGACCATGGACAGTGATTAGGGTGTCATCCTCCTCTCAGCAGACACAGATTGTTGCATTACAGGCTCAGGTTCAGACCTTTCAGGGACAACAGGCATAGCTACAGAGCCAGCTAGCTCAGGCTCAAAGTGTGATAGTGCAGTTACAGGCACAACTTTCACAGGCCCAGATGCAGATACAGGCTCAGGCTCAGGCACAGGTTCAGGCTCAGGCACAGGTACAGGCTCAGATGCCCGCCCCTGATTCCCAGGTCACACAGTTGGTAGCGGAGAGGGATGCACTTAGACGTCAGGCACTGGAGGCTGAGGGTGTGGCACATAGACTTATGGGTACCGTAGAGAGTACATCCTTACGGGAGGCCATTGCGGAGGGATTTGAGGCAGCCAGAGAGGCTGAGTACTACAGAGTTCGATATGAGGAGTTATGCCCTCCCGAGCGGTGAGAGCCTTTTCCATGATCACATAGTAGGACGAGGACCCGATCACAGACATCAACACATGGCAAAGAGGTTACAGGGCCTCGACGAGATCCTGATGCAGGGACTAGTGGCAGGCCACCTCCTTCCAGACCGGCTCCTTCAGGGGCATCTACGAGCTAGTTGCTTGGGGCTGATATATTTTGCACATATGCAGGGCATGTATATTGAGTTTTGATCATATCTCATGTATTATATTTTGAACTTTTTAGCTTCATTGGACATTGGACATTTGTATTATTTTGATGAGTGATGATATGCAGTGGAGATGTTTTTGATGATGATATGTTTGTGCATTTTTGATGTGATATGGATGCTACTTGTATGAGATGAATTTTGATATGTTTTTATTGTTTTTGTGGACTAATCTTATGATGCAGGATGATCTAATGATATGATGAAAATGGATGATCTAGGATGTAGATGCAATGATTTGTGATAATGTAAATATGAGTTGTTGATTTGTGATTTTTGTTTCAAATGCATAAATGAATAGTATGTGTATGAAATGCATCATGAAATTGTGATATGAAAATGATAGATAATGAATGTGATACTGATAATGATAATGATGAAAAGATAAATGATGGTAATGTTTATGTAAGGAAAATGGCAATGCAATGATAAATGAAATGATGAATGAGTGCAATGGTAATTAAATGAAATGATATGAGATGATGATGATAAATGATA
>VDFB02233698.1:0-14785 GCA_007258455.2 Sequoia sempervirens | reverse complement strand
AAATCACCATTTGTTCTTGTTTCTTCTTGTGAGGGTGTGAGGAAACTTTAAACTGTATATGCTCCTTCTTCTTCTTAATGTTAGATGATGGGTTGAAAGGAACAACATCATCTTGTTCTTCCATGGGCACTACTTTGTCTTCCAAATCAACAACACCCTATTAAAGGGAAACACTCCATCATTCATTGTTGCCCTGTAATAACAAGAATTGAAATGTCACATTAAATTCATATGCATGCAATCAATTCATTGAAATAATCAAAAAAAACATCAAATAGAAGATTTCAATATCACTGTTTGTTCTCGTTTCTTCTTGTGAGGGTGTGAGGAAAATTTAAACCATATACGCTTCTTCTTCTTCTCAATGTTATACAAGGGGTTGGGAGGAACAACATCGTATTGTGCTTCCATGGGCACTACTTCATCTTCCAATACAACAATAACCTACTCTAGGGCATCACTTCATTGTTCATCCTTGTCATGTAATAGTAGGAATTGAAATGTCACATTAAATTTAGATGCATGCAACCAATTCATTCAAATAATAAAAAAACATTAAACATAAGATTTCAAGATCACCGTTTGTTCTCGTTTCTTCTTTTGAGGGTTCCTTGAAAATTTTGACCATGTACAATGCTTCTTCTAAATGTTAGATGTCAGGTTGGGAGGAACAACATCATCTTTTCCTTTCGTGGGCACAACTTCCTCTACTGAATGAACACTACTCTGTTGAGCTGTGGGAACCGCTTCTTGACCATCACCTTGTCATGTCATGTAAGTTAACGTTAAGTGAACCTTGTATGCATTATTACGAAAAATATGAACCAACCAAAATTTAGATTGAATAGTTCCATTCGACATTACCATTCCATCCTTTCTCTTTCTCTCCTACAATTTTAATATTTTTTGCCTTCTTTGCTCCTTCTTCTCCTCACTGTTGTATAATGCCATTTGCTTCTTCACCTTGTCCTTTCCTTCCTAGGGAAGTAGATGGAAGCTATGTTTCCCATACTTTATATAGACCCTTTCAATAACATGCTTCCACTAGAGATTTAGTTGTAGATTCAGTTTGTACTCCATATTTTCCACCTTCTTTTGAAGGTACTCTTTCAATTTCTCAGGGGTAGTAGGGGGTGTTTTGGTTCCCCCCTGATGCAATTCGGCCACGCTTTGGTGCCTCGAGAATAGGAAGGTGGTGATGCTAAATCCCATGCATGTTGAACAATCTTCAATCATGATATTTTCTCATACATTCTTCTACAATAAAGTAATATACGTATCTAGCATTCTCCACTTCTCTTCTATATTCAACTACAACCTACAAAGCAATTTTGGAAAAGAAAATTGCTCAATATATTTGATATTAAAAAAATTTGAATGCACAACATATACACACAACCAAATGATGCAATAATTGAGTTATTATATCTACCTTCCCATCCACCACTTCACTCTGTGATTCATTGGGTCCCTCACCATCCTTAGGGTCTCCCTTTGCACACTCTTCCTCATTTTCATGGGCTATGGAAAGAGCATGAGGGTCTCCTTGATTATCATCCTAAATCGAAGGAACAATATACTATCAAAATCAACATATTTGTAACAGACATAATATTTTCTAACTGAAATTATAAAGCATTTTGATTGATGCATTGGAAGTAAAGGGAAATTGGAAGTTCACAATCAATTACCGAACACATCGCTGCCTCAACGTTTAGCATTTTCCTAAAACAAGGGGACTTCCTCTGTACCACAATTGTTGCCTCCTAATTAAAACATTCCCACTTTCTAGTCAACATCGTAACTACTTATGAGAGAATAAAATTATACATTTGATTGCATCTTGTAATTGCATAATCTTACCTGCACGTTTGTGGAATACGATCGTCCCAAAGAAGATGTGCCACTACACACCCTCTCAGGTGTGCCATCCACCTGAACGACATTCTTCACTATACGAAGCACTTTCCCTTTAACAACACACATCCTTGGTTTGCTTTAAAATGTAAAACAGTTGCAAGTGTTATAGATAGTTAAAGTTCCAAAATTTATTGCACCATTTGTAGTAAGCAAGCATATCTTTTTTCAATCATAAGAGGAATTTGAAATGCATATTTTACTCTACCTAAGACTTGTGATAAATTTTTAAGGTGCCTTTCATTACATTCTTTCTATCTAAATAAAAAAGGTTTGCAATACATTCCTACTGTTAACAAAATTGTAGGTTGGAAAGAGATGGTGTTATGAAACCTACAACCCACATAGTGTTGTAAAACACTATACAAGTAACCCACTGTGTTTTCCAACCTGCAATTATTTTGTGCATTTGTTTTTTTCAATCACATGAAGATACTGAATTGTAATTTATACCATAACTAATAGTTGTAAATTTTGGAGGTGTCTTTTATTACATCCGTACTGTCTAAATAAGAAAAGCTTTTCAAGACATTCAAACTATTATGTGAAATTTCAGGTTGGAAAACACTGGGTGTTATAAATCCTACAACCCACATATTGTTCTAAAAACTTTTACAAGTAACAACCCTATTGGTTACTTGCCCCTCACCTCAATTTGGTATGTTTTGTGATTGTCTTGAGAACATTTTGCTTTCTAGATAGCAATAATGCAATGAAATTGGAAAACACAGGGCGTTAAGAAACCTGCAACCGAATGTATCCCACACCTGCAAGTCCTCCCTGTCCTCTCGAGTGTTTAGATTTAAACATGTAGAATGAAACAACTGACAACCCACATTGTGTTTTCCAATCTGCCATTATTTTGTGCATTTCTTTGTTTCAATCGTTTGAAGAAATTCAAATACAATTTATACTGTAACTAAGAGTTATTATATATTTTGAAGGTGAACTTCATTAAATTTTATTGTTTATGAATCAAAAGGCTTCCAAGACATTCATACTATCAATATAATTGCAGCTGGAGGATACATGAAACTATCCAAATTCATGTGAGGTGTGACCAACCAATTGGGTTCTTACTGTGTAAGTAACCAAAATGTTTTCATTACATTCATATTGTCTATGTGTGTTGACCTTTGTTGCACAAAAACATCGACCTCTCAATGCCCAATACAAGCATTAGATAAGATGCATGGTAGGAAATTAAACCATATCATGAATCACATGAACAACACTCATTGAGGGGTGGAAGTTCCAAGCTTCCAACAATCCCCCCCACCAGCGCGACCATAGGATTGGAACTCGCGACCTAACTTTGATGCCAATTATAGTAAAACTCTTCATCAAAATTGATAGTAACCTCTACAAAAACATGACAACATTTCATGACAACTCGACAAGTTTGAAGCATACCTTTCTCATTTCCAAAACATGCACTTCTCTCCATCATACATTGATGAAACCTTTCAACATCATGGACCTCAGTGGATCAGATTGTGGAAGAGGTCGTGATGTGTGCTAGAGAGAAGAGCTTGTTTTGTGAATATTGCAAGGTTGCTCCAAAGATGCCCAGTTGTCATGTCTTTATAGAGGTCTTATCTAATGCTTCCATCAGGCATTGATAGGTCAACCTTTTCATACAACAGCAAGGCCAACAATGTGTAATTATAGGTTGGAAAACATTGGATGTTATTAAACCTGTAAACTAAATACCATTTTCAAACCCTTGACAAGTAACATCCCAATTTGTTACTCACCCCTCAGTTTAATTTGGATGCTTTTATATGTCTCACACCTGCAACTCCACCCTGTGCTTTCAAACCTTCAACTTTCAACATGCATAATGAAAGAACTCACTACACACAATGGTTTCCAACCTCCAATTATTTTTCGCAATACTCTATCCCATCATGTGGTGTATGTATTTTTGTATGTTTTAATGCATTTTTGTATGTTATGATGCCTCTGACATGCGTTCTTATAGGTAGAATAGCCACATCCAATTGCAGGGCAGAAGCTAATATCCCTACAAAATATTGTAAAATCAAGCTATTATCCCTGAAAAAACATGTCTTTGGCATGATAACATAATTAGACATGTCTTATCACTGAAGAAGGGTAATACATTATCATGTGTAAGCCATGTTGCAAGGAGATAACCTTCTGCAATTGGGATGAGGTTATTCTCCCTACAAAAACACATGCCACATGCATCATAACAGTCATCATGTTTTAAAAATCATATTTCCAGAATGGACAAGCAGGTCCAAAATGTGGCATTCAAAATCATTATTTGCAAATAGAAAAAAGAATAGATGAGGTCCCATTTTCCTGCCATTTTTCCTCATTGATTTTTTTTATAGGTTGCTAGAGAGCATTGAGGTTGTAGGTGTTCATAAGGTCAAGGTAGTTACAGCCACCCTCCATACAAAAGCATTTGATAGGAACAAGAGAAGCTATCTAGCTAGCAAGTGTGTTTATCCACTAGCAATATATGCCATTTTCCATTATGCCTAGGAATTTGGCTGAAGAAATTATATACCATTTTCCATTTTCATTTGCAAGTATGTTTATCCACGAACAATATATATGCCATTTTCCATTTTTCCTAGGAGCTGTGAAATATATGCCATTTTTTTCATATTGCATTTTGTAAGTATGTTTATCCGCTAGTAATATATGTCATTTTTCCATTTCCATTTTTCAAATTATGTTTATCTACTAGCAATATATACCATTTTCCATTCTTCCTATAGGTATGTTTATTTGTAAATAATATATGCCATTTTCTATTAGTTGTGAAGATGGGTTTTCATTGGGAAAAGGGGTTTTTCATTTGAAATGCAAAAGCTATTTATGTGTGTTTTTGTGTTGAGGGTTTTTAAATTTTGGTTTCCTCCCATCTACTAGTTTTGAAATTTTATGGTTTCTGAATGAAATAACTAACAACCCATTGTGGAAATATGAATGAAATAACCGAATAACATTTAAAGAAATCAAAAACCATGTAGAATATATAATAGTTTTGTTTCATTATGGTCTAAGAATATAATGAATTCCACTTTCAAATTTTTGAACAACTCTTTTCTATAGTTCAAATGCCATTTCCTTTCTTCATCTAGTGGAACAAAATTTCTTGTTGAAAAGAGGCCGGAGATGGACAAATGCATAGATAAAAGACTTGATGGTTGGACATTAACTCCTACATGTCATGGATTGTCTCATCACCGAGAAAACGTGTTAGTGCTAATGATTTTTCAAAATGATATTTCAGAATGGATAAAAAACCAAAAACATGTGGTATTCGAAACCATTATTGGAAAATAAGAAAATGAGGTATGAAAAATGTAATAAAATTGGAAGCGGTGGGTCCTTATGGGAAACCTACAATGCACAGTGTTGTTATACATTGTTAGCAGTGTTGGAAAACACATTGTCCCAAGTCAGTTAGTTCAATATGAAGAGTTTTATTTCATTATGCTCAAAGGATGTAATAAAGTCCACTTTCAAATTTTTGAACAACTCTTTGCTATAGTCCAAAAGTTGTTTCAATTTCTTCATCTCAGGAACAAATTGTTGATGTTGTGATGTGTTGTTGATATGTGGTTGTCATTGATGTCAAAACTATTAGAATTTGAAGTATTGAAGGTTGTATATGTCGAGGATATTGAGAAAATTGTAGAAGAAAGTATTGCAGGTTCCTAGTGGAACTGTGAAGGACATGATGGTGTCTTTTTCTGTACATTGAAGATCAATTGTTGTAGACTAAAGGGTTTATCCTTGAGAGTATCTAGGATCATCTACCGTAATTTTCAAACACTAGTAGAATTTGACAAATAGATGACTACGTGACTAAAAATTTTAGTCACATGACTAAAAATTTTAGTCACGTGACTAACACTAGTAGTATTTTGAAAATAAATGACTAATTTGGTCATTTATAAGTGACTAATTTGGTAATTGGGTAAAATCACAACTAAATGACTAAATTAATGACTAATATCAGATAAATAAAAATGACTAAATAAATGACTAAATAAATGGCTATTACTCTATTCTTTTTTCTTTCGAATTTGATCATAATCCATAGAGCTCAATCCCCCCTCATGGGACCCCTACCTAAGCAGGCCATTTGACCACCTAGGTTTCTTGGTGCACCAAAAATACCTATTGTGGAAGGCATTGTCTCTCGGTGCAGTCTTAAGGCATTCACATATTCTATAAAAAAAATTAACATTTACATTCTTTAACTTTTATTACTCATTATGTTAGGGAGCCCTAACTTCAACACATACTCTCTAACATATTAACATACATAATTTAAATGAACACATATATAAATAAAAAAGAAATTTCCCAAGTATATATTACTACCATTGCCACTTAACATTGGCTAGAAGTGCATTAAATTTGAAGCTTCTATGAATTAATGTGAAACACATTACATTTTTTATTTTAGAAGAGTTGCTTCTTGAAAATTCCAATTCATTTACCATTGCTTCAAACCATTTGCCATAGATAAAGATATAGAATTGTATTATTCAACTACATATGTTATTAATACCACTCGTTTCATTTACAAATACTAAATTGAAACTATTAAATTATACCATAGACTAAAATCTAAAAATTATGACATCCCATCAATATTTTAAAAAAAAATTATTCATAAAAATTATTTATATATTAAAGTGAAACTATTAAATTATACCATAGAATAAAATCTAAAAATTATGACATTCCATTAATATTTAAAAAAAATATATTCATAGAAATTAACTAATAAAATTGTGTCCATATCAATGCAAGACGATTAAATGAATTTTTGGGATTTTTTCACATTTTTTCGTACTTTCCCCACCACTATTGGTTTCCCGCTCCTCCAAACTCTTCCTCGTTGGTATTGACCTTTCACTTCTCCAATTTGGCGAGCTACAACCTGACAATAAGATTTTGACAAGGGTCAGTTGGAGGAAGCTAAGGAGAAGCATGGAGAACATGTTGAGGACGGGTCTGCTCAAACAGACAAACCACTTTTCAAGGTAAGCTTTTAGTAGGTAATTATTGTTTAAATTGTTGCATTTCAAAGAAAATGTGGTTTATTTTCCCCATCTCCCGGTAAACACCATTTTCTGCATTTTCTTAGAAACAAACAAGAAGCACATGATGATATTATCTTTTCTAGGTCTTATTACTTCAATTTTTCATAGAACCAGATAGACCTAGTAAGCCTTAACTCTCGAATTTACATCCCACTTACCATTGAGAAAAGTTGGGGAAAATTGTGGTTTAATTTATAGGTCAGTTTACTAGGTGTTCATTTGGCGCCTTCATATCAATATATTGGACTTTAATGCATTGCTTGGAAGACGAAGATGGAATCACATAGACCCACATTGTAATTTGCAATGATTCACAATCCTAATAATGTTTTGTGGAATTTTGTTTTGGTTGTCTTTGATAGTAAAATTTCTAGTGTAAGATTATCTGGTCGAATTCAGGAATCCATTTAATTGTTAACCACTTTCGTGATCTACTTTTAGAGTTGTAGTCTAGGTTAAATTCTTCCCTAGTGTATCTGACACATTTGGGTAGTTCTTCAAATATTTCCATATAGCTTAAACTCATCACTACTTCAACTCCTTTTTGGCACCTTTAGGATCTACTTAGAAAAAATTGTAGTTCAGGGTAAATTCTTCAAAATTTCAATCCTTCCTCACCATATTTTGGGTTTTAATTAGGACATTGTAGACTATGCTAAATTCATCAATAGTGCACTGTGCAATTGCTTTATTTAACGCTTTTGGGTTTTATTTTTGAAATTATAGCTTAGGTTAAATTAAGTAGAGACCACCTATGGCTAATAACTTAGTAGAATATGATCATGAGAACAAAATCCGGTTTGAAACTAGCATGGTGCATTCCTTGTCAGATATCAAATTACTGAGCTTTTATCATCAATTGATTTGGTTTCAAATGAATAAAAGGTCATGGATACTTCGTTTTCTCGATAGACTAGAAACTTGGAATCTCTAGTATTTCATATACTTCATTTTCTTGATAGACTAGAAACATGGAATCTTTAGTATTTCAAAAAAAAGTGGGTAATAGACCCCTCTTTCCTTTTAAATCAAGTAGGCCTTTGACATTAAATGAAAGGTTTGACCTGCATGATCTGCATGAGGAGAATAGCGAGGTCTCTTTGTTACTCATTTTTATCCCTTCTTTAATAGGATTTGTCTCTGGTTCACTAATGGGATATTTATTCCATTGAGCTTCCTTGTCTTCATTTCCATTTTTAGAGTGCCACTGGTTTGGTTTAAGTTACAGTGCTTGTGTGGTAATCTATTTCAATATGCTTTGTTTGGTAGATGTGGTAAATTCCCTTTTTTTATATAACCTTTGGCTTAGTGGTTGTACTGCGGGCTTTAGGTTGTTAACTCTATTGTCAACTTCTCCACATACTTGCACCCAATGTCAGTTTGCTAGGGTTCACATGGGATGCCCATTTTACATAATTTTGACTCTTTATCATGACAATCATGCTTTTTGCACTTTGAACTTGGATCCCCCCTTCACAGTCCATTTGATTTTATAGTGGAACTCATTTCATTCAGGTTCAAGGATTGTCTTTAATTTCAAAAACATATTGTGCTTTTGTCTATGATGTGATAATTTTATTCAACTTCAAGGAATTAGTTTTAATTGTGAAGACAAAATGTTCTTTAGCCTTTGGTCTGCTTTTTAACAACTGTGTTGCTTGAACCTTTGGGGTTCCAAGTCACATAATAAAATGACCAAGATGATTTTTTCCTTTTGAATATTACTCCATGTTTCAAGCTTACTTGTTAGGTAGATCCTTTTATTGGGTGTACACATGTGAGATTTTCGGTTTTTTAGTGTTTTGACCTATTGTGCCTTTGATGGGATTCCTCTTGGGATTAGTGTAATCTCCAAGTTGTAGGAATTGGTTGTTATCCAACAAGTAGTATGTATCACTTGTCAGCGACATTCTGTACAGAAGGGATTTGAACTTGGGTGCCCCAATAAGTGTTGGTAAACAAAAGGGAAACATAAAGGTAATTTTTAGGTCTAAACCATATTTCACAAAATTTCCCAAATATGGGGATCTTTTGTAAATTCTCTAATATGTTCATAACCAAACTTTCATTTAAATTTAAAAGTTAGATAAAATTATTCGCCAAAATAAACATATATTTATATACATTCATTTTTAATCTTCAATGCCAACCTGTAATACATATATTCTGTACTTTTTTTGAGTTGTAAATATTTTGCCATTATTATTTACTTGTAAAAAAATAAATCATCCTTTAAAAATTAAAATTTTCTATGCATTCTGATTAGTTAGCTGTTGAGATGTAATATTGGACCCCCCTTGCAAGAATATAAAAACTTTCTCACTCTATAAATAACAAGCTTCAAAATATTTAATATTTTCCTAGTAGATAATTGAATTATTCTACAATGATCTTAAAAGGTTCTAGTAGATTTTGTGCATCAACAAGACTATTATTGTTCTTAGGAAGGGTATTAGATTGATTGTTTCCAAGAGTTCAGGTTTTAGTTTTCATGTTACATAAACAATATTTTGTTCCTTTTCTAGTTGCTAATTTGACTTTGAGGGACTTCTATGGTAAATATTTTGGATTTAGATATATGGTTCTTTTTTCTGCAGATTCTAAAAGAGAACAAAGACAAGCAGCAAGCAAAATTCAATGGGTGATTGAAGCACGGTAAGTTTCATAGATGCAAATTGGAACTTTTTGTTTGCTTGACTATAAGACATTGCAGGCTGACTGCTGAATGATGTTGATTGAAAATATCTTTAAAATTGGTAGCTTTCTTGTATATGATTTTAAATATTGTGAAAGTTGTATGGAAGATATGTTTTCTTAGATAATCAACAAGCTTCGACAACAAACCATTTCTATGTTGGATAGATTAATAAAGTATAAACATTCAAGTTACCTCTTTTCCCATGGAGTTTATCAAATGTTGTGCTTCTTTCTTCTTGAAATAATCCTTTCCTATTTATTGAATGTCATAGTGCATTCCAAAACTCAGAGTCATTGTGTTGAAATATTTGATATAGAAGTTTCCTAAAAAATGCATAAAAATGAAAGAGTTAAGGATCCCCACAATTTATGGTTCATAAAGCACAATACTAGCTTAAGGTTTTGAAATAGGATAGCAATCTAAGTGGGCTTGATTGTAGGTGAGACTCCATAATTAAATGTGTTTGAGATGGAATAGTACTGGGATGTGTGATCTCTTGGTAAGTCTTGGTGCTTCATCCCTGTAAAGTTGTGAACATCACATAGATGAAATAAGTGCCAAGCAGACCATCCAAATTCATGAGAGATGGGTTCTTGGTTACTAGTTGTGAAAGGAGTCCTGAAACTTGACTACTCAAACATTAACACATGGCTAAATCTTTAAAAATGGTATTACATAATGATGCACTACAAAAACACAAAATGTGTTAAAGCATAGTTTAAAGAGCTTGTGAGTACTCGCTAAGAAAATTGGATGGTAAGTAATCGCTTGGAAAACTCGTTGCTAATTTTTGGTTAAAACTTAAAACATGTAATTTTTTAGGAAAAAGTCAACCAAAGTCATTGAGACTCATAGGAAATCGTGTACTTGGCCAGATTTAGAGATCAAAAAGTATTTAAAAAATTGCATTTTTCATTCATACTTGTCTAACAATACCATAGTAAAATTACTATGTACTAAATTGAAAATCACAGCTATGCTTACCAAGTTTGCCCTTCTCTCTTCTAAGGTATTGTATTTCTGTAAAGCATCAATAGATAAACCATATAGAAATGGGTTTCGTAGCATGCGAATGTAAAGATAAGTGTATCCCAACCATGTGCATGCCTCCCTTGCATTAAGAAATCCTTCATATGAAGCTTTGTATCAGCAATTTAGGCACTTGAATCATATTCAAACCCAGGTTTTTACAATCCTTTTTAATCAATTTGTCACAAATTTATGAATGGTTTTTCCCATCTTTGGAAAATGAATGAGTTCTCCAATATCCTGGGCTGCAAGATCATAATACTGATCCCAAGCTAAATCTTTCTTCTCAATTTTGGTCAATATGTCATTTGGAATTCCTATAAATTGTCGAAGTGGAGTTTGAACACTCCACATGCACTTTCCAACCATCTTGCACAGGTTAAGTGCCTTCTCTATTAACTGATCCCATCCTCTTTTTAGGGAAATCTAAAGAAGTGCTCTAAGGAGGTGACTTGCACTCTATAACACATAACCAAAGAAAAATAATGTATTTAGAACTACATAGCATGCATCATCCAACAACTTCCACAACAAATTGTAAATTCCTTCTGTCTAGAAAAGGTGAATGAGTTGGAGAAGATAGGAATTAAGGATGGGTTGTATGGTCAGAAACAAAAGTAGGAGGGTGGATATGCACAACATCCTCATGGCTAAATTTAGATTTTTGTGGACAACACAAAATTCTTAGGTCACCCACTTATAAAAGGCATAAAATGGTTATCATTTGCATTACAAAGCATACAAAATTCAAGTCACCCACTTATAAATTGATAAAATTGTTATGATTTTTGCTACATAGGTTTTCAATATAAATACATACCTAAGTAATAAACACCATATCAAATGTGAGGGAGAGACCTTCAAGCTTAAGCTATGAAATGTAAGCCTATAGCAAAACATTGGTCTTGGCACTTGGCTCCTCCTGACTCTCCTTCACTGGAATAGGAACATGGTCTAAGAGATTTGCAAGTTCCATCTTCTCTTCTTCTCTTATTGTCACATATTTAAACTCTTCAATTAATGAAAACAATCGGCATAATTCAATATCACCCATTGTTCGCTTCAAGTGCTCATTATAAGTAACCATTGTCCCATGAGTGATGTAGTAATAACTGGCTATCCATCCTAGATCATTAACCTAAAAATATCCACTTTTCCAATCATATTTCATCAAATTACTTTTGTCCAAGATAGTTGCAGTTGAATGTATCTGTTAACATAAAGAGTTCAATTATCAGAAGCACTAACAAGTACCATTAAAGTAAAATGCAAGTTTCATACTTGTCTAACAATACCATAGTAAAATTACTATGTACTAAATTAAAAATCACAAATATTCTTACCAAGTCTTCCCTTCTCTCTTCTAAGGTATTGTCTTTCTGTAAAGCATTAGCAAATATACCATATAGAACCGAGTTTCGTAGCATGCAAATGTAAAGATAAGTGTATCCCAACCATGTCAATGCCTCCCTTGCATTTTTAACTATACCTAGGACAATTTCTGCATTTAAATGATCTGCTAATTTTGAGATAAAATGGCTCTCAATTGGTAATTGTTGATGCATAAAGGACAGATAATATTGCAGCTCATTGTGACCTATTAATATTATTCCTTCTCCATTGGAATCGTATTGTGGCCTTCCATATATTGATCTGCCAAAAAGGTCTCTATTGTTAGCATGGGCATCTCCAACATGGAGCCTTTTTCAAAGGAATGTTGAGGTGTATGATCCTTATTGGGATAGAGGTGCCACAAGTCTGTGTTAGGGTCCCTATTTGGAAATGGTGGCTACTTGGCACAATCTAGTGTATTGTAGCATATTAGTAGATCGAGCTACCAATCTCCTCAACTATCTATTGAAGGTGTTAATATTGAGAGGAGAAAATTGTGGCCATTGATGGAAAGTAGGAGGCTAGGTGCATATGATATGTCCACGTGGCATGAACTAGTGGATTTTAGCAATGTTTTCACTTCGGTGAATAAAACCACTCAACACTTTAGCCATCCACCAATCGACTGTAATCACTAATCTTTGGGGCAAGTTGATCTGCACTTTCAATGTTGATTGATGTTTAAGTCACAACGTTTTTAGGATCCAAATTGAAGAGTAGCGTGGCTGTAAATACTCCTAAGTCTATATTCATATGTAACCTACAAGAATCAAGAAAACAAATCCACACAACCACCATAGGTTTAACTGGCATCTTAATGATATAGTTTAGAGTGTCCTCGAGATAGTCAGCACAGGCAAGAAGGTCAACCATACACACATAATGATCAATTATAGGTGTAATGCAATACTAATTACTTGATGCAATGCAAAGGAAGAAACCATCACTCACATGATTACAAATTTTACAATCAGGGACTCAATCCCTTCTATTCCTTCAAGCTCACAAGAAAACTACTCAAAACAATGACTTCTACAAAGGCAAAAAATTGAGCTTTCAATCCTTCTGACCCAAAAAAGTTGAATTATCTTCTTCAAACTCATTAGAGGCTCCAAAGAAGTCAACCTCTAGATCAACTGATGACTTATTCTCTCAACCTATCCTCAATGTGCAACTATGGCACTCATAAGCTACAAAACCCAAATATGCTTTCCATGCTACAAATAATTGATTTAACACTTGGGATAGCTCTACTAGGCTTGAAATAACATGACTAAACTCACCTTATACTCTAGGAACATAGGTTTTTTTCTTTGGCTAACATTCTTTCATTGTCTGCTTACATTCCTTGTAGTCATGCCTTATGGAACTATCCGAGATATCTCAAGGTGTAGGACTCTGTTTTAGACTGTGATCAGTTTTATGGATTCCCTTAAAGGGGTTATAGAATGTATATGAAAACCAACATTGGTTTCTCTGGAAAATAAACTCTAAAAATGATTGTCCTTGCTAGAATTTAGGCCTAATTAGGCCAGTCAATTACCAAGGCTTATTGATTCTACAAGCTCCAATCTTGAATACTCTTTACCAAACCTTCAAACATATTGTTTTGGACCTGAATATGCTTATTTAACCATAAAAATTCCTTCTCCCCAAGTATTTGAACCAACCCTAGATGATAACCACCTTGAAACTCTATTTTCTAGATTGTACACAAATTTTCAGTCCTAAACTTTCACCTCTCACATACTAGCCTTCACCTTATGGTCTGAAACTTCAAAACATGAAAGTACATGCCATGAGGAGTCTTTTCACCAAGAATTAGAATAAACCCTAGCTTGTATGTTGGTGGCATTCTCAAGGTTGTATGAGTTTTAGAACCTAGAGTTTGAATAAACCCTAGCTAAATTGAAGGAAATTAAGGGTTTGTTGTTTTAGCATTATACAAAGGACTTGGAGACTTAAAACCTGATGAATATGTCTTTTTATTGAAATTCTAGAAGATCTGAGTGGGTTTTGAAAATTGCTTGTGAGATTTGAGAGGTCTTTCTTTGCAAAATAGACCTATTTGGTCTTTAAGGAAAACGTGGAATCAAGATTTAGAGTGTTTTTCTCCAAAGAAACCCTAGTTGAGTTTGGAACATGTTAAAGTTGGCCCAAAGGGGTATTCAAAACTATCAAGAGTCCCTATAGTTGTTAACAAAAATTGTGAGAAAATTTGGCAAAAACAAATTTGCAAACCTACAAGGTTGAAGGTAGGGTTATAGTGGAAAGTTGTTGAGTCAAAGTTTTGTGACCTTGATTGGTGATTTATCTAACTTGGATTGTGTTGTTAAGGTGAAGACCATTATCCCTTGCATCATGTTCATACCCTACTCCAAAGCTCCAATTTTTGCACAAGCAGGGAGGATGTTGGCATAGGTTGTGGAATTTGGCTTCAGACCTGCTAATTGCATTTGCTTGAAAGTTTCTAAAGCCTTTTCAAAAAATCCATTTTATGCATATCCCGCAATCATCGTATTCCATGAGATGGTATCTCTTTTAGGAATTTTGTCAAACAGTTCACATGCCTTGTCTATGCTTCCACAATTTGCATACATGTCTACTAGGGAAGTTGCAACTACAACATCTGACAAAATTCCTCTAT
>VDFB02233695.1:0-27208 GCA_007258455.2 Sequoia sempervirens | reverse complement strand
CGTGGTTAGTATGAAATTAGTCAGCATGAATTGTAAGTATCAATAAATAAAAATATTGCATCCAAATTATAATAAATTGAAAACAATTTTGGTTTTGATCACAACTACAGAAGCTACAAAATTCATGATCTTATGAAAAAATGTAGGGCTCTGAATTCAACAGAGTTCCCACAGAAGAGGACTTGAAGATTTCCTTCCAGCAAGGCTATGGAGTTGTGGTTGAACGCCTAAGAGTCTTGACTGGGAAAACACAATCTTCCATTGCATCCGACATGCAAGTAAATAAACTTAATAAAGTTTATTTAAAATTGAATACTTGTGCAATCTATTGAATATTAATTTCCACCATAAAGTAATTACATACCTATTTGTTTTAAACATTCAAACAATGATAATACCGCATTACGCCAACATGCAAAATGAAGGTCATGGTGTGCATCCTAGTACTTTAGAGCATGTAGAGCGTGATCAACATGTTGAGCATGATCAAGCTAGAGAAGATTAGGAATATGATGTGGCCCTATCAGGTAAAGAGGACCACTCTAAAGTTCTTTTAAACATATTTAATTGCAATTGGTATATTAATTAATGTAATCTTTCATGTTTCAACTTTAGAGCATGTAGAGCATGATCAACATGTTGAGCATGATCAGGCTAGAGAAGATCAAGAACATGATGTGGCCCCATAAGGTAAAGAGGACCACCCTCATGTTCTCTTAAACATATTTAATTTCAATTGGTGTATTAATTAATGTAACCTTTCGTGTTTCAACTGTAGATCGGGATTTAGAGGGTGTTCAACATGTTGAGCATGAGTCTATAACAAAAGTTTAGGAACATGATGTGGAACCATCAGGTAAAGAGAACCACTCTAATGTTCTTTTAATTAATGAAATACTTGTAACAATAATAATAAAACATATCAGTTTAACATTTCTTTCTTATTGCAGCAGACCCCCCTTGCAGCGGTGCATCCACGTCATGAGTAGACGACTAGGTGTACATTAAGATCACGAGAAGAGGGAAAAAAACTAAAGGGGGGACAATATTGATTTAGAAAATGATACTCCACTTCAGATTTATGTAGCTTCAAAAAAGAAACAAAAAAAGAATTGATTGTAATCATATCATGACAACCATATTTTTATAATATGTAAAAACTAAAAAAGAATATTATATGTTAATGAATGAATGTTATATGTTATTAATGGATGAATGAATGAATGTTATATGTTATTAATAGATGAATGAATGAATGTTATATATTATTAATTGATGAATGAATGATTAATGTTATATGATTGGGTATGGGGAATTGAGAGTGATGTGAGGGGGGCAGGAGGGGCCAAATGAGTTTCCACCGTCACGTGGTTGGCCCTATTAAGTAGAGAATATTAAACTATTCTTGAAACAAAGAGAAGCTTAATAAGGTAATGCACTTTTCAATATAAGAAATGCATCGTTTGAAGCATCAAACCAATATGCAGTCTGTATGTATGATCAGTCATCAGTCTCTGCAATGGTACATTTCCACGAATATATATATATATATTTTAAATTGCATTGTTTCATCGCAATTTCGACGCAACCCATCGACGAATCATCAAAAGGTTCGACAAAGTTGCTATAGCTGCGATGAAGGTTTCGTCGTAACTCTTTGCCCATTTCATCACAATTTCGATGAACTTTTGTTGTTGTTTTGATGCTACTACTTGCCCATTTCATCCCACTTTTGATGAACTTTTGGTGTTCTTCCGATGCTACTCCTTGCCCATTTTGTTGCAATTTTGACTAACTCTTGGTGTTGTTTCAACACTACTACTTGCCCATTTCGTCGCGCTTTCGATGAAATTTTGGTGTTGTTTCGATGCTAATCCTTGCCCATTTCGTCAAAATGGCAACAAAATTCTAGTGTAATTCATCATTGGATACACAAAGTTTTTGTTGATATTCTAACGAAAGTCCGAGTCATTTTATGATGCCGACAACCGATGAATCTACGCCGTTATTTTGACGTTTAATTCGTCGTTGGCCTTTCGATGAAAAAATAGCGATGAAAATATTTTCGTCATTTCATCGCTTGTCAGACAAAGATTTGTGGAACGATCGACGAACGTCTTTCAGAAAATGGTGTCAAATTCAGTAGTGAAGTTGTAAATACTTTTGCTTTCCATGAAGTTCTTTGCACACCATACATTCTCCTTAAGGGAATGCATGTTCTTGGCTTTCATGCTTTTCTCCAAGTGTAGGCCTGCACATGTTTTGTTTTACCCTTGGGAGACCCAATTTTATAAATTCCCTTCATGAATTTGTGCCCAATGGACTAATATGGCCTTTGGTCCAAAGTCTAAACTCCAAAGTCTCATATTCTTTAAGCCTTTTTCTTTCTTCCTTCTCTTTCTCATTTCACTCTTTTCTCTCAAAATTCGGCTAAGTGTCAAGTTTCAGGTTTCAACCTTCAACCTTCCCCTTTACCTCTTACCCTTCTTCGGTAAGAGGTATCCCTTCTCTCTGACCTTGATGGTTCCTTTGGACTTTGTGGTTTCCTCCTCTCTTCTTCCTTTGGTATGTGATAAGCTACAAGCCTAACACCTAATCTTTGATGGCTCAACGCCAGTGCGCCAGTGTGTTTGAAGTAAGCATAAAGCACAAGGCATGCCTAATTTCTGACCTCCGACCACCCATTCACTGATGTCTGACAAACACTTTTTCAAGGGCCTAAACCATTTAATTCATGCTTGTAAAGGCATTTTTAAGGCCTGATGCCTCGACAATCCACAAATTGGTGTGTTTTTGTTCAATGACGCCATTAATGTGCAACAACTCCCCAACTACCAGATTTGATTTTTATGGTTTGAAGGATGAATTTAATGCATTATTTTAACTTCTTAAAGTGGTTTTCATGGGAACCCATACTCATTCATTTCTTCTACTTCATTATTTCTGACAAATACCTTACCCAAATTGTAGATTTCATGGAGGATTTTAGATGGCTTTTCCTAGAAAATCTTCATGGAAGGGTGATGGCATACTGGCCTTGTCTTCTCCAAGATCTTCTTGGTGTGGTTTTCATAGCAGGTATGGCAACCATACTTGTTTTGGGCATGATTTTTTTTGGATATATAAATCCCTTACGTCTTTGATCAAATCTGATAACCCTAGCTGGGTTAGGGTTTGGTTAATGTTCATCTTAGTTATGCCTAAACAATAAAGGAAACACTTGTATATTTTTAAGGGTTCTTCCTTTGTCTTCTCTAGAGTTTTTCTATTGCAGAAACTTAATTCTTTTCATTTTTCCATTGTAAAGATTGCTTCTAATCTTTTATGTTAGTAAAATTTAACTATTATCATTGTTATCCCTTGCATGTTTGAGTAAAATCTATTTACCTTCATGCTTGAGTATGTGTTTTAGTTGTTTCATTTATGTATTATGTTGTTCTGAAGTAGGAAGAAAAAAATTTATATCTTGGTACATCACCTCCCTTTCATTTTCATGTTCTCCTTCTATCCCTTTTCCTCTGAGATTTTTTAGATTAGAAGTAGTGATAGGTTTCATGTGCAAGGTTAGACCAAAAAAATTGTACTTATTTTAGAAGAGGAAGTTGGATTTCTCTAGAGATTCAACCTCATTTGCACAAGGTCCCACACCTTGAGGTTGTTTCCATTATGTAATTATAACACTAAACTCTTGTTTAGTTTGGTGCAATTTTATGTGACAATAGTTCCCAAGTCTAATTCTTCTCAATCTGCAACAATTATTCTTCCATATCCTTGATCTAATATTCATCTTTGCATGCCTCAATCACTATTTTATGTTCAAATTCAAAAAGTAAGCATAGATTTACTTGTTCTTTAACAACTTTTGTTCTTGTTAATACACCTTTTCTCTTATATCCAATGATCTATTCTTTAGAATAATTCTTCTACACATTGGAGGTGAACTCTCCACCTCTATCAAACCTAGAATATTTTATTTTCATATCCATCTCATTCTCAACCATAACTTTAAATTATTAAAACTTATTTAGAGCTTCAAAATTTTCTTTGAAAAATGTAACCCATGCCATTCTAGAATAATCATCAATCAATAGCATGAAATACTTGTCACCTTGAATACTTCTTACTCTTGTAGGACCACAAAGATCTGTATGTACCAATTCCAACAATTCGATAATAGATTGTTCTTTGACTTTGAAGCTTCTTCTTGCTTGCTTTCTAATTTGACATTCTTTATAGACAACATTGACAGGCTTTGTAATCTTTTGTTGATCTCTCATAGATTGAACTGAAATGATCCTTACTATGTTATCAAAAATGATGTGACACATCCTCTTGTGCCATAACAAGCTTTCATTAATTTGAGCCATAAAGTAGTGACCATCAACATTGTTAAGCTAATAAACATTTCCATTTGTCCTTCCAACAACAATCACAGTTCCAAATATTTTTTTGATCTCATATCCATTATCCTGAAACATAAGATTGTATCCTTTACTAAAATTTTTTCCAACACTCAAAAGGTTATGCCTTAAACCCTTAACATAGTATACATCATCAGTGTTATTCTTGCCATCAAAACTTATAGAACCTTTTCCATATATCTTAGTAGATGTATCATCACCAAATCTAACACATCCTCCTTCATATTTTTCAAGTTTAAAAAACTTACTCTTCTCACTGGTTATATAATTAGAGCATCCACTATTAATAATACAGTAGTTCTTCTCCTATCTAGCATGAAAAAAGATACTGAAGTACCTTCAGTAATATCCTTTGTCTCCCGAGGGCTTTTCTTCACACATCTCTCAGAATTAGTAGAAATGGATTCATCTTTTAAAGCCATTAAAAAGAATTCACCATCATCATCATCTCCATAATTAGACTCATCATCAGAAATACTTACATCTTCTCTAACATAATAACTTTTCTTAGTCATCTTAACTTTGTTCTCCTTATTTTTGTTATTCGAAGCTCAGTTTGGACATCTTGAAGCATAATGACCTATCTTTCCACAACAAAAAAAATTAAAAGGAAAATTACCATTGTACTTTCCAGTACCCTTCTTCATTATTCTAACAAAGTTAGCTTCTACATCATCAAGATTTTCTTAATCCAATTCCTTGATCTCCTCTAATTTTCCAGCTTTAAAAGAAGACTCAACTTTTGCACCACTATTTGTACCAAATTCTCTCATCTCAAAAGCAGTTAAAGAACCATACAACTAATCTCTGGTATATTGATTTAAATTTACAAATTCCTCACTATTAGATGTTAGTGTGTTAAGTTTTAATATAGGGATAATTTTTTTGTCTCGTATCAGGTGGTTTTTCACCTATCTATTTTTTCATGCCTTTTAAAAGGCCTACATAGTATGTAATTTAACATCTCAATTTTCATTCACTCCTGGTGCAATAGCTTGTTGCTTCTCTCGTATTTGTGAAGGCTTATTTTTCAGATGGCGATCTTGGGCTCGGTGGTCTCCACCATCATGGTATCAAATCCAATTACCTACAACTCCTTTTGGTGAGAGTTTTCATCGAAGTTTGAGATCATTTATTTGTTGGAGATTATTTGGCATTTAAAATTTGCTAAATTTCAAAATTTCCTTATTTTTTTTTTTATTCTTCATTTTCTTATTGTTGGATAACTGATTTGAAGCCACTACTATTGAGAGAGAATAATCATTGAATTTGTTGAGGAGGTATTTGACGTTTTTCATTCATCAGAGGCCCCTTTTTTTTGCTGCAGAGGTGATTCAATTGCCTTTTAGAGAGGCAAATTTTTTCTTTTGTGAATCCTTTGCCAAGTGTGATTTTTCCTGTTGGAGGGCCAATTTATTCTGAAGATTCAAAGTAGAATGGGGTGATGTTGAGATGGTTTTTTGTGATTGGAGGGTCATTTCTTTTTGAAAGAAGTTGCAATCTGTCTCTGTGGCAGGTCACATAGAGGTCATGCTTGAACTGGGGGGTGATGTATGATTTTTTAGGTCCACATGAAATTCTTCTCATCCAATCCTATATACTCCTATTCAATGGTGTTTCAAATTCCTTGCTAATTGACTTTTTCAAGCCTCCAAAGCCAAGGAAAATCCCACAACCTCTCTTGAGGGGCAATTGGAGAACTACAAATTGGAGGTGTATTCAACCATTTTTTAGGTCATGATTCTTTAGCCACCATGATTCATTTTTGGAAAGCCATGCTACATTTTTTTCAAACTTTATATTTTATTAAGTTTTCCCCTAAATATTCATTTAGGGCTTCTATGCAATCAAAGTGGAGGTGGGCCCATTTGGAAGATTTCAAGAAAAATAATCCTACATTGTTAGCATGGGGTATCTTTTTGCTATTTAAATAGATTTTTTAGTGTCTTTGGTTGTTGTGAGCAAGTCTCATAGGTTGTGAAGAGGCTCATGATGGTGTGCTTTGTGTGGTGTCTTGTGTGCTTGGCGAGCTGATTTGCTGTCGGAACTTGCCACAAATGCATAGTAAGGTGTATAATTCTTTTGCTCAAATTTTTCAAATTCATTCCTTTTTAATTCTTGAGTGATATTTTTTGGATGTTGGAAAAATAAATCTCGAGAGGCTACATTGGTTGATATTTTTTGGAGGTTTCAGTATCAGTTTGGTAATTTTTTTGCTTTCAGTGCAAACTATTGTCATGGCTACTCCTGATTTAGTTGAACTGTTAACCCCCCATAACTACCATACCTGGAAGATTAAAATGCGTAGGTTGCTCCAATCCAAGGTTTTGTGTTCCACACTGAGTGATAACCAACCCACTAAATTACCAAGGATTATGAAAAAGTTTCTCACAGAAACAAGTGTGACGAAGCTATGGGTCTAGTATCTTTGCACATTTATGATAGTTTTCTTTTCCATATTGAGGAGTGTAATACACCCAAGGAGGTATGGAATGAGTTACAAAACTTGTTTGGTAAGTTCAATGAGTTTCTTGCTTTGCAACTAGAGGAAAAATAAAATTCTCTTTCCTTCAATGCATTTCCTTCCATTGATGATTTCCTAGTCAAATTCAAATTTGTGAGGTCATAATTGGTGGGATGTGTGAAGGGTAAAACTGATAAGCAATCCATTTTTTAAATTTTGTCTAAGTTGAGAGGTCCATTTGTAGTTTTTTCTTCTACCTTCTACTCCACCATGGATTCCTTGGGTAATGTATTCCAAATTCCTTCTTTTGAGACATTTTATGACCATTTGATGAGGGAGAAAGCCAAAATTTCCCAGTTAGAGGGGGTCTCAATGAATCATGAATTAGTTGCACAAGCCTCTCAGAGAAAAGGGAAGAAGAAACTTAAGGATAAGACAGAGTTTAATGAGTCCTCCACCTCTTCAAAAGAGGATAATCTGAGTTTAATGAGTCCACCTCTTCAAAGAGGATAAACCTTAAATGAACTTGATTCAAATGGGTTTCAAGCCCTAACCCTCCATTTTGTACAAAACTCCCTTTTTGCTGCTCAACCAGTCCTATTAGCCCTATTAGGCCTTTGGCGATGGATTATTGTCTTTTCCCTCAAACTTTGCACTCTAACCTCCAACTTAATGATTGTATCAGGTGTGTTTCATGATGGTTAATAACATATCAACCCACTTGCACCACTTGTTTCAGACTTTCTTACTTCTAGCCCTGCTGTTTCCTTAAAATTAGGCCTAATTAGCCCTATTTAACAAAGCAACCCCTCTTCAAATTTGTCTCCTGGTCTTGAAACTTTCAACAGTCTTCTAAAACATTCCCAAATCAAAGATTCTCACACTTTTAAACTTCTAGGATGCTCACAACATGCCCAACTACAAAACCCTCACTAATTTGGCTTAAAACTAGGGCTTTTGGTTTTTAGGGTTTCCTATCACTTCCAAGACTTGGTTTTTGACTTTCCACCATTCATTCATCAATATTCAACTATTGCAATTCAAAAATGTGTCTCTTGTTAAGGCAGTTTGCTCACTGCTATACCCTAGGGTCAACTTTCTTCCCTCTTCCTTTGCCAACTCACTGTGCACAGTCAATTTTCCACCTTTCCTGCATATTTAGTTGTTAGTTTCAGTTTGTACAAGTTATATTAGATCCATTTCATAGGATTCCAGTCATACATCCCTTGAAATGGATCATTCTTTCATTGGTAGACCCTCAAAACAGTCTATTTCAGCCTTTTCCTGTAGACAGTCAGCAAGAACACGTGCTAAAATTGATTTTTAAGAACTTTCAGAGCATTCAACAATTTGAAAACATGGAATTTATAATGCTTTGGCCTTCACATTAATGAAACTTCAAAAAGAACTCAATAGATTGCAAAAACACAAGAGAAAAATGCAAAAAACAGTGATTTTCTGCCCTTTCTTGGAAACAGTCCGTACAAAGTCCTTCAATCCTTCATCAAATCCCATACAATGGAATTCCCTGGGGTTATAGGCCAACTAAAAAACTGTTCCAACCAACAAAAGTCGGTTCACAACTCATTAAAGCCAATTAAGCCCCTAAACTCACTTTCCCGCCCAAACAAATTTTGAAATTTTAAAATAACAATCTTGAAATATATTAATTTGCATCAACTAAAGACCATTGGATATTTAATATCCAAGCTTATTTAACCTATCTAAAGCCTAAGAACATTTAATCAAATCCCTTAAAACATACTTTGCCCCTTACATTGCATTTTGACTGGATTCCTTATCAGGAATCTTGAAACCTTTAACACTTTTAGCACACTCATTCAATTCAAATGCCATTATAGGCTTCAACACATTATAATTAATGCTCTGACATGCTTGGAAGGTCCTCCTGACCCCTGCTCTCTCCTGACTCTTGGAGTGTTCCCTGAAGGTCCTGGGTGCTCCTGCACCATTCTCCCTAGGAAAGAAAGAACTCTTGTCCCAAGAAGTGTCCCATGTGTTGCCACTAAGAAATTTCTTGCTCATATGTGCTTTCATCTTCCAATGAGAAGGCAGGTAGTCCCCTAAAGTTACTATTTTTCTCTTCTTCCATTCTGCATCCTTGACAGAATCAAAACAAAGATTAGTATGTCCTCTTTGCTGCTTGAAAACAGTGAATTCTTGTGTCCTATTGCTGCCCTCATTCCAATGCCTCCTTTGTGGAAGAACTACACCACTATTACCCTCATTGATAGGGCATTCAATGCTACCAATCTTGATAGTATTCAGATCCCACAAGGACTGATTTGATGGACTATCCACCACATAACCCTGCTGCAACTCACCACTTTTCAGTTTGCCAATGCCTTCCCCTGTTTCACCCTGCTTATTCACCTGCAAACTCTTCTCAAAACAGATTACAAAACTATCATTATTCTGCTCCAAAGGTAAAGGAACCAACTGATATTTAACATCTCCCTTGTGAACCAAATAGGTGTTAAGAAACCCATCATGCAAAGTTCTTCTCATATACTGCCATGGCCTTCCCAAGATGATATGACCACAAGTCATAGGAATAACATCACAAAGCACCCTATCATGATATGAACCAATTGAGAAATCAACAAAAGCTCTCTTACCAATCTCTACATGCTGTCCTTGAGTTACCCAAGTGGCCTTGTAGGGAGTAGGGTGATCAAAAGTTTCAATCCCTAGCTTGGTTACCATATCAACTGAAACTAAATTGCTATGTGACCCTGAATCTATAAGCAACCTGCATATCTTACCATGACTGAGACAATTTGTTTTGAAAATGGTTACCTTTGGTTCTTGATGAAGTCTTTCTCCTTGCTTGATCATGAGAAACTCACCATCAGTCACAGGGTCTGCCATGAGTGTTCTTGGTTCCTCCTTCTTATCTTCTTCTTCTTGCACCAAGGTAGCTCTCCTTTCCCTGCCTTTATCAGCTTGTTCCCACTTAGGACATTTGAAGGAAGGATGCCCTGGTTCATTGCAATTAAAACATCTCCTGTGAATGGTCCTCTACCTTGTCCAAATCTGCCTCCTCCTCTTGGAGTGTATCCACCTCTTTGATCAGAAAATATCTCTTTGCCTTTGTCATTGCTGCTCTTGTCATTGCTGCCTTGTCCTTGTTCTCTATTACCTCTGCCCCTATTTGAACTACCTCCTCTTCCACCATTGCTTGATCTTTCTTGCTTCCTTTTCACCTTTTCTTCTGCTCTAATGGCCAACTGAAAACATTCTCCTAATGTCCTTGGCAATTGTAAACCAATCTCATCTTGCAGATTGTACCTCAAGCCATTGATGTACCTGGCTATTTTCTCATCCTCTTCCTCATAACCTCCTCTAATACTAAGCTTGTGAAATTGTTCAGTATAGGACATCACATCCAAGTCCTTTTGCTTTAAATTCTGCCTCATTCTTTTCACATGAATGGTATAATCAGATGGTAAAAACTGCTCCTTGACCAAACTCTTCATTCTTGCCCATGTAGAGACCTTTGCCAATCCTCTAGCCATCCTATCATTCTGGAAACTTGTCCACCATGTCAATGCTGTGCCTCTCAACTTGGTTTTAGCAAACTTGACTTTCCTTTCTTCATCCATCTCCTCAAATTCAAAGTATTTTCCATGGCATCAAGCCATCCCAATACCTCTTCACTATCCATCTTCCCTTGATAGATAGGTAAGTCAATGTGACTCTTCCCTCCATGACCCTGTACTGCCTTCAATAACCTCACTAACCTCCTTTCTTCAAGGTCCTCTGTATCATCAGCTTGCTGTTCCTGGTTTGCCCTCACATGCTCTTCATCCTCTTCATTGTTTTCTTGGTCTTCTTGGTCTTCTCTCCTCCTACTCCTCTCAAGGTTATTGATCCTTGCTTGCATAGTGTCTCTTTCTCTTCTCCATAGCCTTTCCTCTCTTGCTCTTGCTGCTTCTTGTTCCCTTCTTTCTCTTCTCTCCCTCTCCAAGATCTCCTTCAACTCTTCCAACTCTCTTGCCAATTGATTTTTTGGTGCCATTGCTGTTTCTCCAATCCCTCAAGGACCTACTCACTGCTCTGATACCACTCTGATGCAGAGGGTCAGGGATCTCAAAAATTCCACAAAGAATTAAAGATTAACAAGCTTTGCTCTTCAATTTATCAACTAGTCTCCAACTTGGAAATAGGGTCTTCACCTTGCAACTAAGGATGTTCTGCCTCCCCTTGTGACTTTCAATCACTGAGATGAATTCACCAGACCTTAAATGAACTTGATTCAAATGGGTTTCAAGCCCTAACCCTCCATTTTGTACAAAACTCCCTTTTTGCTGCTCAACCAGTCCTACTAGCCCTATTAGGCCTTTGGCGATGGATTATTGTCTTTTCCCTCAAACTTTGCACTCTAACCTCCAACTTAATGATTGTATCAGGTGTGTTTCATGATGGTTAATAACATATCAACCCACTTGCACCCCTTGTTTCAGACTTTCTTACTTCTAGCCCTGCTGTTTCCTTAAAATTAGGCCTAATTAGCCCTATTTAACAAAGCAACCCCTCTTCAAATTTGTCTCCTGGTCTTGAAACTTTCAACAGTCCTCTAAAACATTCCCAAATCAAAGATTCTCACACTTTTAAACTTCTAGGATGCTCACAACATGCCCAACTACAAAACCCTCACTAATTTGGCTTAAAACTAGGGCTTTTGGTTTTTAGGGTTTCCTATCACTTCCAAGACTTGGTTTTTGACTTTCCACCATTCATTCATCAATATTCAACTATTGCAATTCAAAAATGTGTCTCTTGTTAAGGCAGTTTGCTCACTGCTATACCCTAGGGTCAACTTTCTTCCCTCTTCCTTTGCCAACTCACTGTGCACAGTCAATTTTCCACCTTTCCTGCATATTTAGTTGTTAGTTTCAGTTTGTACAAGTTATATTAGATCCATTTCACAGGATTCCAGTCATACATCCCTTGAAATGGATCATTCTTTCATTGGAAGACCCTCAAAACAGTCTATTTCAGCCTTTTCCTGTAGACAGTCAGCAAGAACACGTGCTAAAATTGATTTTTAAGAACTTTCAGAGCATTCAACAATTTGAAAACATGGAATTTATAATGCTTTGGCCTTCACATTAATGAAACTTCAAAAAGAACTCAATAGATTGCAAAAACACAAGAGAAAAATGCAAAAAACAGTGATTTTCTGCCCTTTCTTGGAAACAGTCCGTACAAAGTCCTTCAATCCTTCATCAAATCCCATACAATGGAATTCCCTGGGGTTATAGGCCAACTACAAAACTGTTCCAACCAACAAAAGTCGGTTCACAACTCATTAAAGCCAATTAAGCCCCTAAACTCACTTTCCCGCCCAAACAAATTTTGAAATTTTGAAATAACAATCTTAAAATATATTAATTTGCATCAACTAAAGACCATTGGATATTTAATATCCAAGCTTATTTAACCTATCTAAAGCCTAAGAACATTTAATCAAATCCCTTAAAACATACTTTTCCCCTTACATTGCATTTTGACTGGATTCCTTATCAGGAATCTTGAAACCTTTAACACTTTTAGCACACTCATTCAATTCAAATGCCATTATAGGCTTCAACACATTATAATTAATGCTCTGACATGCTTGGAAGGTCCTCCTGACCCCTGCTCCCTCCTGACTCTTGGAGTGTTCCCTGAAGGTCCGGGTGCCCTCACTAGTATATCCCTTTTTGATGACAATATCTTCACTATTATCACACCATCTGTGTATTTGGAGATTGTTTCTTTAGAGCTTGCACATGGTCTTGTTGAGTCACCTTCTTTAGTTGAGGTTGCACCTGATCATGATGTGACATATGGTTACATGGAGGCACTGGTCAAGACAATTTTTAAAGACATATTTCATGATGATTCTTCCTCTCCCTTCTCTTGTTTCAGAGTTGGAGTTTCTCTTGAATCAGTGGTTGTTTCTCCCTAAAGGGAGGCATGTTGATTACAAACATGGTATATTCTTCAGACTTCCAGGATCAACACAAGAGTTTCTTCATCATGGGGATCTTCAGTATTTCCACTCTTTTCTATGGGGGCTACATAGTCTCTCTCCTTTTGTACTTTGTTGAGATCAATGATAGGAGTTTTCCTTGGGGGGTTTTGTGAAGTCCCTCTCCTTTCACTTTTTCAACTTTTTTTTTCTTTCTTTTGGAGAGGATTTTTCTCCCATAGGGTTTTTCTCCTTTTTTTTGGTTGTGAGAGATTGCATCACATATTAGTTTTACATGGGTACCTAACATTTCATTATAGTTGAGACCCTTTTTGCATAATAATTCTCCCTAAGTTTTCACTTAAGGGGGGTGTTAGTGTGTTAATTTTTAACATAAGGATAATTAGTTTTTCCCATATTCGAAGGGTAGTTTTTCACTTGTCTATTTTTTCATGCCTTTTAAAAGGTATGCACAATATGTAATTTAACATCTCAATTTTCATTCACTCTTGGTGAAATAGGCTATTGCTTCTCTCATATTTATGAAGGTCTATTTTGCAGATGGTGGTCTTGGGATCGATGGTCTCCACCATTAGTAGAAACTTTATGACTATAAGAATTTGGAAGAGTTCTGAGAATTTTCTTTACCACTTATGGTTCTTTGAGTTCACCACCAAGACATTTGATGGAGTTGACAACTTCATCTACCCTTTTCATATAGCTTGTAACATTTTTCATCTTTAGACATCCATAGGTTCTCAAACATGATCTTTAAATTATGTATCTTAGCTTCTTTGACCTTGTAATCTCCTTAATAATTGATTTCTAACTTTACTCAAATATCTCTATCAATTTTCAAACTCATCACTTTCACTAGTTCAGAATTAGTAAGAACACTTAAGAGAGCATACCTTTCTTACCATTGCTTTCATAGGCCTTGATCTCATCATTAGTGCTTAGACCATTTATAGGAGTAGTACATATCCATCTTTAACTAACTTCTAGACATCAAATCCTAGATAAACTAGAAAAACTTCCATCCTTGTCTTCCGAAATGCATAGTCTGTTCCATCAAACATAGGAATCTCTTTCTTGTGTACCATCCTAGAACTATGTCAAGTAGTTAAGCTTTCTTCCAAGGAACCTTTCTCTAACACCAATTGTTGAATGCACAAGACAATTGAGAGGGGGGGAGTGAATCAATTGTACCTTAAAGCTTCAAAACCATCACATTAACATTTAGATCCACTTTCATACAATTAACCCTTAATATGTTATAATGATTTAGCATAAAAGAAAATAAAAGAAACTAAGTCAAATAAATACCATGCTTAATATTTTACTTTATGAGGGAATTTCTTGATATAGGAGAAGTTTTTTGGGTGAATACCAAACCCCAATTGCACATCAGATTAGAGAACTAACAAGAAATATTGGAGATTTGGATGCAGGAGATTCCCTTGTTGCATTCTTTGAAAAATTCTAGAGAAGAATGAACAAAAGACTAAGAATTCCAAGAGAGCTAGTCACAAAATATAAGGATGACATAACATTTCAGGTATCCATTGATTGTTTTATTATCAAGGTGGTCAAGAACCAATAAACATATGGATTCCTAAGCCAGGCTATGAGATTGAAAAGGATTATGCTGCTGGTTGTAATGAAATGTTAATTAATAGCCCTCAAGACCCCAATAGACCAAGATTCAGAACTTATACTGAAGTGGCTCTAAAAATTCTTGAAAAATCAGAAGGGATCTCTAGCAAGTCAATAATTGCCTCTAGAGAAAAGAGAAAACTTATTGAGGTCCAAGCATTGATTTCTCAAATAGATCTCAATCCAAGGAGACTCGAGCAGCTAACTAGGAGAAAGATACATCTTTAGATAGTTCCTATAACTATCTCAAGTTCCTCACAATCCATTATGCTCGTACAAGCAACAACATGAGACCAATACAATCTCTTGTGAGCACAACCATGATACTAGACCAAGAGTCACAACTTAGAAATCCACTTATGTAGAAACCACCTCCACATTAGAAGCCAACTATGGAAGACTAAGAGCCACAACTTAGAAATCCACTTATGTAGAAACCACCTCCACACTAGAAGCCAACTATGGAAGACCAAGAGTCACAACTTGTAATTCCATGTTTGATATCCCATTGTGATTTGAACTTGGGTCTCCACATTGAGAAATCAATTATTTAACCAGTTAAGCTCAACCCCTTGGACAAAACCCCTCTATTAGAAAATCACAAACATGCATATAAAGACATAAATAACATTTATAATTAACAATCAAATAGAGGAATTATTTTATGATGAGAAGAATACAATGAGTTGAATAATTGCTTTAGATAAAGAATAAAATAATGTACATGAAGAGAAAGAATATAAATTAACACCAAAAAAATACATGTCTTAGGATCTAACTTATTTTATCACTAGGATTCATGATTGAAGAACTAGCTTGCTTTATGACAAGAAATCATGAGAATCAATGGATAAAATGATTTTTAATTTTTTTTTTTCTTTTTTGTTTAATATGCTCTATTGCTAAGTGATTTGAATACTTGATAAAATGTGAGATCACTTAGAATAGTGTTCTTTAATGCTAGGTGATCTAAGATAACAAAGTTCACATCCAAGTGTTCTCTATACTTGATTCCACAAACTACAAATGCTAAGAAAGCATGCAAAAATGTGAGAATGGTAGATTATGCCCCACAACTTATATAGAATTATATGAAATGTATTTTGAGGTAGATGAAAGGGGATAGAGAGGAAACAAATGTCAAGCAAAATGCATATAAGTAATTTCCCCCAACTCAAGTTGTTTTGATGACTACCTTATTTGAATATAGCCAAATAGCAATACACATAGATCAATAAAGAAAAGGTTACTCAACTCACTCAACACTAGGGGAAAAGATATATACATATAAATACATATATACATGTATATATATATATATACATACACACACACACACATATATATATATATATAAATTTGTTTAAATACGTTTCATTTGGCTATCCAATACAATATACTAGCATTTGTTTATATTTTTCTACTTTCCATTGCACATACAATAGGCCAACATACATATATTTTTCATTTTATATTATGTGTCTTGTTCATTCAACAAATCGATATATATGTTTGTATCCTTTGCCTATCCTTTCAAAATGCAACCAAAGGTACTGGTTAATCATTTTCTTCCACATCTTATTGAATTTGTAAAAGAATGTGTAAAATGTTAGTTATATATAACACAACTTATTGAATTTGTAAATGAATGTGTACAATGTTAGTTATATATAACTAAGCTTATTGAATTTGCAAATGAATGTGTGCATTGTTATATATATAAGATTGTACACATTCATTTGTAAATTCAATAATCTGTGTGTTTGAATTTGTAACCGAAACCCATTATTCAAATACGTTTCATTTGGATGTCCAATACAAAAAAATAACATTTGTTTATATTTTTCTACTTTCCATTGCACATACAACATGCTAGGATACATATATTTGTCATTTTATATTCTGTGTCTCTTGCTCATTCAACAAATCGATATATATGTGTCTATCCTTTTCTTATCATTTGAAAATGGAACCAATTGTACTGGTTAATCATTTTCTTTTGCATCTTATTGAATTTGTAAAAGAATGTGTAAAATCTTAATTATATATATTTATAACATACAACTTATTGAACTTGTAAATGAATGTGTATAATGATATACACTACAACTTATTGAATTTGCAAATGAAATTGTACAATGTTATATATACAACATTGTACACATTCATTTACAAATTCAATAAGCTATGTTTTTGAATTTGTAAATGAATGTGTGCAATGTTTTAAATATAACATTGTACACATTCATTTACAAATTCAATAAGTTGTGTGTTTGAATTTGTAAATAAATGTGTGCAATGTTTTATAAATATCATTGTACACATTCATTTACAAATTCAATAAGTTGTGTGTTTGAATTTTTAAATGAATGTGTGCAATGTTTTATATATAACATCAAGTACACATTCATTTACAAATTCAATAAGCTGTGTGTTTGAATTTGTAAATGAATGTGTACAATGTATATATATATATATATTTATATATATATATATATATAGATATATATAACTAACATTGTACACATTCATTTACAAATTTTGTGTCTATTGTTTCTTGTTCATTGAGCAGATCGATATATATGTCTGATCCTTTGCCTATCATTTCAAAATGCAAACAATGGTACTAGTTAATCATTTTCTTCTACATTTTTTAGGACCCACAAAGGGTTTATTCGATGATTGAAAAATTCTTAATGGGGTATGTGCAAGATCATCATGGAAAAAACAAGCCCTTAAGTGGCAAAAAATTGAAAAATCAAAGTTAGGAAACTTGATGTAAAAAATTGAATAAGTTATCTATATTATTTCAAAATATGTAAGAATAGAACTGATCAAATTGAATGTAGTTTCTAAACTAGTAGGTTTATTTTAAAAAAGAAAAAATTTTAGTGAAAATTTGAAATTTCAACAATGCAAGAGTACTTAAATTTCGGGGAAAAATAAGTAGGTGTTTGTTACCACCCTAACCACAATAAAATGATAATAATTTTTATAAGATTTTAGATATAAGTAGAGGACTCATGTCCGGATATGAATGATTTTTTTGTATTTTTCCTAGTAAATAATTAATTATGAATTTTATTACAAATTGTAAAAATATAAAAAATCGTATGTCTAACCACCTTAACTTGGTCAAAAATTCATGAAATTCAATTTTCCTTTCTTTAATCCTATAATATGCAAAGCATAGAATGTGACACATGTTTGATTCAAAAATGTGATACCATTTGAAAGTTATAGATGTTTTTCAATCAGCCTATCAATAGACTTTAGTAAGTAATTCAAATAGAAAATGAATAATAATAATTTATTAAATTCAAAGTATAGCATAATTTTATATTGGTGGAAAGTGAGAATCTCCTTTAAAAACTCTTTTTCATTTCATCAAATTTGGGTAAAAGAAAAATCGTCAGCCACATACCCTACAAATACCCATTATATTGCCACTTTTTGGCCCATCATGATCCTGCACATACCCATGCTTGTTTATGAAATAAATCATTCCTCTTACACACCTTTTCGCCATGTGCTATTTGATTTTGTCGGGTCATGGTGTTGGTGTTTTACACAGGTTTTTTTGGGATTAAATGGTTTCCTCTCCTCATTTTACCGCACACTCATAGCTTGGTAATGTCGATTGTATCATGATTTTTTCTGCAAAAATGATAGAGGAATTTCATGGGTTTGACCACATGTAACTTGCAATTTTATTTTATTTGGTCTGCATCGACCTTTTTATAAAAACCCCATGTGAATATGGGCATAAATCGACAAGACCATTTAGTATACGCCATTTTTGTGAAAACCCTTGCTTGGTTTTTTTCCAAATTTGTGTGCTTAAGGAATTAATATCATGAAACCCTTGCATGGAATACTCTACATCTATCTAAAAACAAACTTTTTTATTCCCGTGAGTGAGGAATTATTATTATGAAACCCTTGGTTACCTTTTTGTACACATTTATGAAAACCCAAGTCTGTAATCAATCTACCTCTGTTAAAATTTATATTCTATTGATGTTGAATACAACACAACTTCTTTCATTTTTTGTACAATGTGCTTTGAACATTGATATATATACATACATATATATATATACATACATATATATATATATATATATATATATATATATATATATATACATACATATATATATATACATACATATATCTATATATATATATATATATGCATACATGTAACTATGTAATTATATGTATACACAGATACATGTATACACATATCTATACAAATACATATAAATACATCTATATGTACTTATATATATGTAAACCCAAATAAAATGATGGAAAAGAATGGGATAACAAAAAAAAAAAATAGTCATATGCATTAATTGGACCCCAAATGAAGTCTAATTGGGGTGTAATGTGTTTGTTGTCCACTGCTAATGTTAGGAGATTAATATGTAGGAGTGATTTTAAATGGCCGCCAAAATTATTTTATAAGGTGTTAACGTGAATTAGACCCATTGAATTTTGAGCGGATTTGAAGGATAAAATAGATCTAATTGCATGTTAATAGTTACACAATTAGCACTATTTTCTTTTTTGAAATGTATACCAGTGATTTTCTATGTAATTATATGTATACATACATATACATACAAATATATATGTATATGTGTGTATACATATAATTACATAGATAAATGTATACTTTAATAAATTTGTGTACATACATATGTTTAGTGACATATATTGTCCACGATGTGAGGTAATGAAAAACATCATTCTCCTTTTTGAATGCAAACAATGGTACTCCTGGGTTTGTTGGTTGTTTCTAGCTTGATTTCAACTTCTTTTTATTGCTTTCAACATTATTTTTTTGACACTTTATAGCTTCCAAGATCACTAAAAATCATGGAACCAGGGTAGAAGAGGAAAAGATAGAGTGGAAGGAACTTGATTAGAGTACCTCATGGAGTGACATTCAATGTTCTAGATGTTGTTGATGAAGAGCCAACAATCAACATCAACGAGGATGTTGTATTTGAAAATGCAAAACAAACCAATGAAAATGATGGTTTTGAACCTCATGTTCACAATACTGAGGTAGAAATGGAACCACTACCTATAGTGTAGTGCCCCTCCATTCTCACTTGAGATGTGTAGGTAGTCTAGCTAAAGAATCTGAAGAGGAAGATGGAACAAGAGCTTCTGATGGTACTTTTGTGATTATGAGACACATTGTTTTGTTATTATTATGATGCAGAGATTTATTGAGTAGTTAAGTGATGCAGTAGCATGTTGTGAGGATAGGTGGAAAGGGCAGCATTGTACCATTGAATGTATGGGGACATACGAGAATAAGATACGATTGCTAGAGTTCCTTTCCTAGGGCCTCGACTATTATGAATGTGTACTCTAATTTGTATGTTTGAGTGAACATGTACATGACATTCACTCCACCTGGATTCATAGGTCTGAGCATGTCCACTACCCAACAATAATGTTGATTGGGAGATAGTAACGGGTTAACCTAGTCAAACCTTTACCCTAGTACAGTGTGTCGTCAGTCCGTGTGTTGGTCATGTTCCTTATCCATGTTGGTCTTGGTATTTTATTTATCGTGCAAGTTTAATTGTAAGGATTAAATTATATGTTGTGATTAAATATTTAATTAGTATGGAGATCTTGGTATAAATTAATTAATTAATTAATTTAAAGTTATATTATAAAGTAATTTTAATTATTAAATTAATTGGGAATTAAAATAAATAAGTTATTTAATTGTAAATTAGATTAAATAAATTGTTTTTAATTTTAAATGTATATTTGGGAAAAGATCTTAGAAATATCTTGGTTTGTTAAAGAAGAGATATTTGTTGTGTTAATTGGAAGTTGGAAGGTTTTGTTTTCTAATTGTTTTAAAATTGATTTGGGGAGGAATTGATTGAATTGTGAGAAAGGGAGGAAGTTGTTTTCATGGAAAAAAGAAGAACATAGGTTTTTGGGAAATAAAATATTTGTTCTATGGTTTGAAGAAATTGTAGATCTTAGAAGCTTTCTGATAATTCTAGGAATCTAGTTTGTTATATTCTTGGATGTGGATTGTTTCTGTTGTCTGGGAAGTGGAAATTGTTCTGGAGGAAGCTTTGGCAACAATTCTTCTGGAACAGATTCATTAATTATTTTTGTGAATTTTTATTTGAAAGAGTAATTTAATTATTGTAATGCAAATTGAAAAAGATTAGAAGAGGTTTTCATTATTGTAGAAGCTTTTGTTTTTAAAAGATTGCCGTGAAAATTGAACCTGTGTAGAAAATAATTTAGATTCTCTGTGTAAATTGATTATTTGAAATAGATTTAGGCTAAAGGAAATAATAGATAAATCTTAGAGCCTCTATGAAAATGGAATTGAAACTGTAGGAATTTGTAATCCTCTATGTCAAGATTATTATTCTTCTCTGTAGAAAATGATAAATTTCCATGAAATATTTAGATCTTTATAGGAAATGATTTTTAACACAATAGATAATTCAAAAGAAAATATTTGGGAATTTAGGAAACCTCTTAAATTTGTGAATCTTTCATGTAGAAAATTGTAAAAAAATTAGCAGAGAGAGAGGGTTAATAAATTAATCATAACTAAAAATTTACAAACTGGGTATGGCTGATTTTTTTATGTGTTAAAAGACTTGGTGGCACACCTTCAGTAAAAGATTTCAGAGAAACCCATATCTGAAATCAAAAGTTATTAAAGTCGCAACAAACTAGTTTTATGTTTAATATTGTTTAAAAAATGTAAATTAATATATATATATATATATATATATTTATTTATTTAAAAATGTATATTAGAAAATTTGCATATAATTTTAGAATATTTAAATAATACATTTAAATGTATTTTTAAATAGGTGCATGCACATGTACAATTTAGATATATTAATATGAAATATTTTATCAAAAAGAATTGATGTTTTATTATGTGTGATTGAGTAAATTCAAGTTAAACAATTAGTTTTGGTTTCTTATTTCTATTGTAAATAGAATTATAATTTAAATGATTTATGTCATGCAGTGTGATTGTTTTAATTGAATTATATAATTAGATAATATGTATATGTGAATGTATATATCTATTTAAAAAGGGTATTTATTTAGATAGATTTTATTGCTTTAAGTGCATGCAAGCACAAATGCTTAAATTTAAATGATTGATTATTCTAATTGTAGAATTGAGTTAATTAGTTTGAGTAGTTGTGAAACTGAAAGTTAAATATTTAGTTCTTATTTCGTTGTTGATTTATTAATTAGAATTAAGTTTAAATGATGTATTTTATTTATGAGATATTGATCTATTGGATTTAGGAAATCCGAATGGTAGTGATTTTAAGTACATGAGTTGTTTATTTTAATTACATTTATTTCTATAATTATGAATTGGGGGGATATTTGTTGTTTAGAAAGTGTAAGTCTTCCAGAGGTTGTAAAATTATGAAAGGGTTGTGTCCGTTGTTCACCCTTTGAAGTTTCCTTGGGTAGTGCACGTATTTGGGATTCAGTATTAACATCCGTAGGGATGTGTTACCTCTTGAGATGTGGTAGTTGTTTGTTATCAGTTTTAGTGCAATGTCTACCCTTGGGTTGGGAAATAAGTTATTGTGTTGTCAATAGGGCAATGGAAAAATTGTTATCTTGTCTTCTTAAAAGATAATCAATTCTACACTGGTGTGCATGTGGGGCCGGAGTTTGTAAGAGGTTACCAGGATAACCCAAGATGGGGGCCATGACCTAGGAAGATATCCTTAGGATAACCAATGCAACCTTTGTGATGACACTCCTCCTATGACAACAGTTGATTGTATTGTATAGTGGTTGTACTTGATTTTGTGATTTTGGAAGCAATGTTACCCTATGTTTTGTATTTACTTATACTGTGTAGTTTTGTACCTTGCCTGTGTCTAGAAGTAGTAGGTTAGTCTTGGTTACCTGTTACTATCTCCTAGCATGGGGGTTGGTCCTACGGGTACCACATGGCTGGGTGGTGTGCACCTTACAATGTTGGGTTTTCTCTTCATGTTCATGATGGCGAGATCTTCTAGTTCGAGGAGCTCGTGTGTTTCTATGGATTTGTACTTCTCTTATATTCATTATAACAGTGGACACTATATATTGTACTCTTTATTTGTAATCAAGGTGGATTCCTTGTGTTGTAATTGTAACATTATTTATGATCTATTCATCATTGGATGAAATGGTATATATTGTTTATATGGTGTTGTATCTGTGGAAATATGTTCATTACTTTTCTTTGTGTTAGATTTATTATGAAATGGTGAATTTTTTGTTGTACGATGTTATCATTAGTTAATTCCATTTACTATGTTTTAGAATAATTTTGTAAGTTTTGAAATTCACATGTAAACTCGTTGCGTGGCCTTGAGGATGTATGTGTTAGAGTAGTTTACTTCACTTTTCATTGTTACTCTTTTTAAGAAAAAAAAAATGAGTTGTGCTTCCGTAGTGTTGCATCATCCTCTAGGTTGCGAGACGGGGTTTTACATACAGTCCATGTGACAACCCCAAATCTGTGCACGGAAGTTAGTCTATGAATGACATGGAAAAAGCCATTGTAGATGTTGAGTAAAATTGAATGTCAATTAGAGGTTCAACAATCAAATGGGGAATCCTGCCTAATAGTTTGCGGGCATGGCTCAATGGTCTGACATCCAGAAAAAAGAAGGGGCCACAAATAGTCCTATTTGACGAAGAAGAAGCTAAAATTGTGCAGTGGTGGAAAGATATGGCTAATATTGGCCATGGCCTTCAAGTGTCACAACTTAAGTCAACGGTGGCCCAAATGGTTAGATCTAGGCCTAACCCATTCAAAAGTGGGATACTAGGGAGGTCATGGTGGGTTGGTTTTTGTCGAAGGCATCCCGATCTTGCCATTCAAACACCTAAAGGAGTGGACACAAATCGAGCTATAATGCTACACCCCGAAATAGTTTCTTCATTCTTTGATAACTTGGAGGAGTTGTACAAAAAACACAATTATGGGCCCACCAAAATATAGAACTACGATGAAACAGGTGTGGAGGATGGCAAAAATTATGCAATGAGAGTTATTGCAAAAATAGGGATTAAATGTGTTCCACAATTAATTTCTAAAAGCAGAGAATGGATCATTGTTCTAGATTGTGTTAGAGCACATAATTAATCAAGTTCAACATATTAAAAGTTCCATATGGAATACATAAATATATGTAAAAGCATGTAAATGTTAATAGAATTGGTAATATTCAATTTTTCTCATCACCCTTGGATATATGAGGAATGTGCAAAGGATGCCATTCAATGGTCTATAGTATGGAGAGGATATTACTAGAGGAGAATAATTGTGAATGCTGTTGGCTTCTGTCCCTCTTATTTAGAAATTTGAATTTGACAACTGAATGCATTCAATTTGATTGTTGTGTTTCAAATTTGAATTTTTTATAGCATTTGAATTTGTAGCTGCCACTTACATAGGTTTTTAGAGATGATATGACTAAATTCTACATTATATTTGGATTCAATGTTTATTTGGTGAGCCTTATATATCTATGATTTTTTGCATGTTTGTATGCATGCATATAGTCATAGAAACATAAGCATACATGCAAAAATTCATAGAAACATAAACATACATGCATGTATTCATATAAACATATACATACATATACATTGCAGAAAATCAATGATATACATTGCAAAGCAAAAAAAAACACCTAAATGTGTCACTATTAACATTTAATTACAACTATTTTATCATTCAAATCCGCTCAAAATTCAATGGGTCTAATTCACATTAGCACCTTATAAAATCATTTTGGTGCCCATTAAAAATCACTCCTAATATTAATCTCCTAACATTAGCATTGGACACCAAACACATTACAACCCAATTAAACTTCATTTGGGTTCCGATTAATGCATATGACTAATTTTTTTTTTGGGTATCCCATTCTTTTCCATCATTTTACCATGCACTCTCTTTGGAAGGTTCTCACGGTGATGGAAGGTATATATATACATACAAACATACATACATATATAAATACATACTTACAAATGTGTATATATATATATATATATTTATGTATGTATGTATATATGTATGTAGATATGTATGTATGTGCATACATACATACATACAAACATACATATACATATGTGTTTGTGTGTGTGTGTGTGCGCGCATACATACATATATATTTTAATTACATCCTAATAAGAATTAGGAGTATATTTTGTTTACACTTTGAAAGGAGAATGATGTTTTTTGTTACCTCACACCATAGACACACAACTTTATATTTACATACATACATACATACATACATATATTTATATAACAATATATAACACATGTGTATACATACATATTTAATATAATTGCATCCTAATAAGAATTTGTAAAAGAATGTGTACAATGTATTATATATATATATATATATATATATATATATATATATATATATATATATATATATATATAACTAATACATTTTACACATTCTTTTACAAATTTAATAAGATGCAGAAGAAAATGATTAGCCAATACCATTGTTTGCATTTTGAAAGGATAGGCAAAGGATAGACACATATACATAAATTTGTTGAATGAACAAGAGAGATAGTATATAAAATGAAAAATATATGTATGTTGGCCTGTTGTATGTGCAATGGAAAGTAGAAAAATATAAACAAATGGTAGTGTTGTATTGGACAGACAAACGAAACGTATTTGAACAATGGGTTTTAGTTATAAATTGAAACACACAGCTTATTGAATTTGCAAATGAATGTGTACAATCTTATATATATAACATTGTACACATTCATTTGCAAATTCAATAAGCTTGGATATATATAATTAACATTGTACACATTCATTTGCAAATTCAATAAGTTGTGTTATATATAACTGACATTGTACACATTCATGCACAAATTCAATAACATGTAGAAGAAAATGACTAACCATTACCATTGTTTGCATTTTCAAAGGATAGGCAAAAGATAGACACATATATATCGATTCGCTGAATGAACAAGAGACACAAAATATAAAATTATGACAAATATATGTATGTCAGCCTATTGTATGTGCAATGGAAAGTAGAAAAATATAAAAAAATGCTAGTTTGTTGTATTGGACAACCAAACAAAACATATTTAAACAATGGGTTTCAGTTACAAATTAAAACACACAGATGACAAATTCAATAAGTGTTATATATAAATAACATTGTACACATTCATTTGCAAATTCAATAAGCTGTGATATACACATTCATTTACAAATTCAATAATATGCAGAAGAAAATGATTAACTAGTACCATTATTTTTGTTTTGAAAGGATAGGCAAAGGATACACACATATATATCAATTTGTTGAATGAACAAGAGACAAGAGACACAAATCTTGTAAATGAATGTGTACAATGTTATATATATATAAAACATTGTACACATTCATTTAAAAATTGAATAAGCTATGTTATATATATATAAATGCACAACTCATGAAAATATCTATAAGTAGAATGTACAAAGCACATTGTATAGTAAATGAAAGAAGCTATGCTATATTCAATAACAATAGGATATTAATTTTAACAGAGGTAGATAGATTACACACTTGGGTTTTCAGAAATGTGCACAAGAAATTAACCAACGGTTTCATAATAATAATTCCTCACTCGTAGGAATACAAAAATGCATTTTCAAACAGATGCAGAATATTCCAGGCAAGGGTTTCATGAGATTAATTCCTTAAGCACACGAATTTGGAAAAATCCAAGCAAGGGTTTTCACAAATATGCCATATTTTAAATGGGTTTGTTGATTTATGTCCATAGTGACATGGGGTTTTTATAAAAGGGTCAAAGCAAACCAAAAAATATTATTTTGCAAACATGTGGTAAAACCCATGAAATTCCTCATCATTTATGCAGACAAAATCATGAGACAATCGACTTTACTAGGTCGTATTTAATCATTTAACCCCCAAAAAATCATATTTGGAAAAAGAAAGCAAGGGTTTTCAAAAAAATGGCATATACCAAATGGGCTTGCCGATTTATGCCCATATTCACATGGGTTTTAATAAAAAGGTCGATGCAGACTAAAAAATATTTTTTTGCAGACATGTGGTCAAACCCACAAAATTCCTGTATAATTATTCAGACAAAATCATGATACAATCGACTTTCCCAGGTTGTGAGCACGTGGTAAAATGAGGAGATGAAATCATTTAACCCCCAAAAAACTCATGTGTTAAACATCAGCACCATGACCCGGCAAAATCAAACAACACATGGTGAAAAGGAATGTAAGAGGAATGATTTATTTCATAAACAAGCAGTAATAATTTTTCAATCATCGAATAAACCCTTCATGGGTCATGAAAGATGCAAAAGAAAATTATTAACCAAAGACTCATTGTTTGCATTTTCAAAGGAGAATGATGTATGATAGATAGAATATATGTATGTTGGCTTGTTGTATGTGCAATGGAAAGTAAATATAAACAAATGGTAGTGTTGTATTGGACAGACAAACGAAACGTATTTGAACAATGGGTTTCAGTTATAAATTGAAACACACAGCTTATTGAATTTGCAAATGAATGTGTACAATCTTATATATATAACATTGTACACATT
>VDFB02233694.1:0-10132 GCA_007258455.2 Sequoia sempervirens | reverse complement strand
ATTTCATGTGTATTTATTATAAAAATAGCTTTATAATAGATATCACCATATATGAATTCAAAAGAAAGTAGTGCCAACATGTTAGCATTTTTTGATAAGATTTTTATTTTTTACAATAGAGGGTTTCCATGGTGGGTAGTCCCAAGAGTTGGTAGCCCATCATCACCCTCATCCTAGAATGGCTAAATACCTACAATAAGTTTGAGATTCATTTCCTACCCTCTACTATTCTACACCTACTCACTACCATATAACTGCCAACAAACTATTGTATCTATGACGTGCTCTACTTGACCCAAGTGGCTCCACTCAAATCTATTACATAGGCCAATGGCACCACCATCCTAGCACCCCTATAATGAAAGGGTGGTCCTATTTTATTATCCTAAAGGATTATTTTTAGGAGGCATACATTTTTTCTAGGCTATCAATTTTTCATGTTCTTGTAGGGATAAAAAAGATAGTTCTAATGACTTGATAGTGGTATTGGTAATTTGTAATATTTTATTACAATTGTTTGATATTTTAGTTGGAAAGACCAATTTACTTGTATTTCTTAACAAGACTTACTGTGCACCCACAATATCCAATTTTCAAGTTATTATAAGCATTGGGAAATTATTTCTAAGAATTGCACATTTGAACCATGTCATTTTTCTAGATTTTACCTTAGAAATTAGAATTTTAATTTCAAGTGGTTTTGATAGTTTGGCTCATTTCTAGAAGAATTATTAAAATTGGTGGTTGATTTTTTTATCAGGACCTTCATTTTCAATCTTGATTTGTATTGGGGAGCTTATAATTTTTGTTGAGGGTTTCATGTCTATGTAGTTCAAAGATCTATGTTGGTTCATAATGGGTTTTTCATTTCACCCTTATACAATAATCTTATAAAGGGGAGAGTATAAGCAATAGAGAGATGGCATCTTCAAGCACTTGTGTTGGATTAATCGTTTGCCACATCTATGGTGTTATTTCTCAAATATATATTTTTTACATAAAAACATTTAGAATTCTAAAAATGATCATGTTATAAGATCAATTTATCTACATGTTGACAATAAAACTTGGAGTGTTGTTGAACACATTTAATGTCCTTGCACTCTTTGGACCAAAGTTAGGTAGATAAATTGATATGTTAATACCCAACCATTCAATGTCATCATGTTTTTAACTTACTTATACCTCTTGATGTAACACCCCGACGCGCAAACCCCAAAGGACAACTATTTACACAACAATTTATTTTTTAAAAAAACATAAAAACATAAAGTAAAGGTACTATGTTGTCAATTTCAACTAACATAATTTACAAATACATAACACATGTTAACCTCCTAAGTCCTTTGGGGTACACGTAGAGACATTACGTTATCTACTCATTAACAAACTAAACTAATGTCAAACATTCATTCCAAGGATATGTACTCTCACATGAAAGTGTTAAACATAAAGCATCAAATAATGATGAACCACATACACTATACAAGATCACATAACCAATAAAACATGGAAACAAAGAGATACTAACTTACTCAACTTAACAACATCAAATATATTTATATTTGCATCAGTGAATAATGTTTTAAATTACAAAGTGAGATATAATAATACATCAAGATACAATATGAATAACAGTGACCAATTATACAAGTTACAAAATACATAATCCCAACACATGGGCGAGTTACAATACAATTTACATGGTATGAACAAAGTATAAATGTATACATCAGATGATACAAAAATCTGGTACAAACTGCCACCACAATCTCTGCACTGAAGGTATGACTGTAGCATGGAAAACCCAACGGGGTGCGAAGCACGTTCCACCCGACCACCCCCGTGCTAGGAGTAGTTAAGAAAGGATTCCCGACCAAGACGTCAACAGTTAAACACATGACTCATCACAAAACATGGAAAAGAATTTATACACAAAGGAAATGTGTCACCATAAATCAACCACATAACATGACAACAATTAACTACAAAACAAACAATGAAATTACTTCCAGAGGATTTTAAATAAAATAACTAAGGGGAAACGCTAGAGGAGAGTGTCATCGCATGGCCTTCATGGATTATCCTGACATCCTAACACGAGGTGCCGCCTCCATCTATGGTTATCCTGACTGCCTATTTCAAGGCGCCGCCCCATAGGGTGGCTCATGCGGAATCGTGCGTTACTCGTGGGAACGAGTTCACGATTTTGCCAACCACGGCCTTCTCGAACACCTTTAGTCTTTGATAGCCCTAACAGGTGAGCGAGGTATCTGTTATTTTCTTATAGTGTTTAACTACCCATCCCCTATTTATTTAGTTAGGTTTTCACTTTTTACACTAACTCTATTGTGGGTTCTCCTGACAGCCCCTTTGTGCGCCGGCGCCCACATAGAGCCACTCTCCCTAGAATTTCCTAACTCACAACAAAATCAAAGGGATCATACCCTCAAGTACATGGGGACATAGACTAGAAACATACGCGAGGCAAATCCATCCCGCTATAGACATGTGACCCAAATAACAGCACAAAATGACACACTTAAGGTATACACAAAATCTTGACCAATAACCAAAAGAAATCCAGACTCCATTATAAAAACCTCCTAACATTATGAAACAAAATTTCCAAACCTCTGGAAGTTCTACAACCCTATCTCATATGGAAAAATTTAACCAATAAACAAACTCGATGACCAAAATTAAATCATTATTTTTCCTCAATTAATTCCACTAAAAGAAGGCAATTAAATAATTTGAATTGAATAAATTTAATAAATATTTCTTTATTAATTTCATTCCAAAAGAATATATATATATAAAATTATATAACATATTTAACATAACTAAATACCTCTCTAACAAAACACACACATATATCTATATATATATATAATTTTATAAATGTATATATATTAATTAATATTAATTTAAAACTTTCTAAATTTTAAAATTATCATTTTAAATAATAAATATCCGTATTTAAAAAGAATTAACTAAAATTTGATAAATGATTTAAAATAAAATAAAAATAAAAGAAAATATTGAATGCACTGTAGCCGCAGCCCCTTAGGTACTGCGTACCTCCCCATAGGGGAGGACGCAGCCCCCAAAGGGCTGCGTACATCAGTCCTTGACTGCTGTGCACGGCCCTCTATGGGCTGCGCAGGGATGGGGTACGGCTACAGCCGTCCCCTCCCACATACATTTAACTTCAAAATTTTGTTTTAAGACTAAATTTCGTTTTAAATAAAAATATAAACATCACTATATATATAATAATATATGTATGAATTTCTGACGAAATTCTGAGTACGGAGTTTCGTCAGAATTTAAATACATATAATTTTTTTTTATAAAAATATAAACGAATTTAATTTGTCTGGGGAAATATAATTTATTTTACAGAGAAATTGCAAGATTACAATTAAAATTTATACTCACAGCCATAAAATACAGAGACTTAACAATTCCACCACAAATAAAAGAAGCAAAAGAAATCTTTTAATTCTGTTTTCCAATAATAAAATACAGAGAAATAAAACAAAACTCCAGAACAACAGGCAATAAAAATTGCACAGTAATTTTGTTAATCTCCCTGTGTTTATTCCTATTTTTCCTTGCACAAATATAATCTAAGTTTTCTCTGTTTAGCTAAGGTTTCATTTTTCTTTTGTTTGTTAAAATTAAAATTTACAGAGGCAACAAAAGCCTTAACGGCAACAGCCTGAAACAAGATTTTCTAAATCTTTCAAAGAAGATATATACTAATATACAAAGGAAACAAATTGGATTCAGAGGAATACCTGTTTCCTGTAGGCTGTAGAAGTAAGAGTTGCACCAAAACCCTGCAGCTTTAAGGCTCCTCCCAGAAGCTCTTCCTCCAGCCAACAAGAAATTCTTCTGCAGCTTCTTCCAAATTCCCTCACAAAACAACAACAGGAAAACCACAAAAATTCACCAAGATTCACCAAAAACCCCCTTTCCCCACTCCTCTCAGCCAAGTTTTTTCCCGTGAAGGATTTCTGTTTTTCCCATGCCTGTTTTTCTTCCGGGAATCAAATCCTCCACCCAATATCATTTATTTTCCACAACTTCCCGTACAACTCCCCATAAAATAAATTTAATAATTTTATTTTTATATTTTATTTTATTTATTTATTTATTTTATTTTATTTTATTTTATTTATTTATATTTTATTTTATTTATTTTTATTTTATTAACAATGGAACTTCATAAACTATTTATTTAACTCCAAAAATGCAATAGCAATAATTTTTTTTAAAAAAAATATCAACACAGTACGATTATTTTATTTAAACTATTGCCTTAATAAAGAACATAACTCAACTAATTAAACCACAATTAACTTAAAACTCTGTCAATTAAATAAATAATTGATCTCACATACCCAACATTAATTAAATTACACTTAATTAAAAATTGATAAAAAAAATTAATTAAATCCCAAACTAAACTGTTAACCAACACGGACACATTTACAAACAAGGAAAAATAAAAACAAAGACAAACAAGGACTCACAGTAGACGGACTTGGGACGGGAATTCTTTCCTAACCACTCCTTTTTCAACATCAATCCCATTGGGTTTATTTTGGTGCTCGCCCTGTCCTGCCGAAGCAGGTGGAATCGAGACTTAGTACCTGCATCCTGCATAAAACAAATGTCGTGAAACATATAAATCTCCATAGAAAACACACCGTGAAAGGAAATCGCAGGATGACAGGGCACTTGCAAGCAAGTGATGTCACTCTGTCCTTTCACCAAGACTCACAAGTAGACACACCAAACAATATAACAGCATAAACTCGCAACATCAACGTATATATATTATTAAAAGCACCACAAAAGTCATATAACATAATCACCATAAATAAGTATCATCTAACATCATAAGTAAAGTCTAATGCAACCAAACAACCAAACCATAAATCCAAGCACAACCAAAATGGTGAACTGATCACCCACACAACCAAGTACAAGATCTGTCCATAAGAGTAACAACAACATGAGGGGTATCACACTTGACGAGACATTCCATATGACTATGATACACATTTAAGGACTTTTCTTCTCTAGGATTCCTTGTATGTTTAGAGCATGATGATAATGAGACTTCTTTTGATTCTCATTCTCCTCCTACAAAGAAATTTTTTGATCCATCACCTTGATTGATTACTAGCTAAATGATTGATACTCCCTCTCGTTATTTTTTCTTCAAAGTTCAACAATATTTCATATTGTAGTAATTTAGTTCAATGAGATCCTTCTTTTCCTTCAAATTTAGTTTTGCTGGATGATTTTTTGATAGGTATTACAAATTTCCCATCTTGTATATTTGGAGGACACACTTAATGATATTCAATTACTCTTTGTTGATAGTTATATCACATATATTATCTCACCATCTCTAGCTTCAAGGAGATTGTTCATCATTAGTATTCACAGGTATTTTTTGAATTGGTTTCACCTTATTTCATTGTGAAAACCTTTGATTCCAATATATGGACACTCAAGAATAATTTTTGGAAGCACATGTTTCATGAGATATATTCCCCCATCTTTCTTTTAGAGTGGGAGCTGCTTCTATATACATAAAATTTAGAAATATTTCTTCCCAAAGAGAGAAATGTTGTGTTTTAATTTGGAAAATCCTCAAAATTCATCTTCAAGCATTTACCATTGATATATGGGATACTTTTTTATATGAGGATATATAGTCTTTCTTTCTCTCCTATGTGGGATATGGATTGGATCTTCATGATATATTTAGCCCTTTGGGGTCATGTTGATTCCTCAATGCATTTCTTGTACATGCTTGTTTGCATGTTTTCTCTCTTTTTGAGAGAAGTTTTTTTCCTACATATTTTCTCCTTTACTTTGTTAATGAGAGATGTTGTGCACATGGGTGCCTTATGAAACCTTATTGTAAAACCCATCTTTGCATTCTTATTTTTATTTATTCATCCCTAAATTTGCACTTAAGAGGGGGTGTAGGTGTGAATGAGGTGCATTACCTAATTGGTTCCTATCTAGGCCCTATTCACAATTATTTAGTTAGTTTTATTTAAGGCATCTTGGATGGACCATATAATATAGAACTTATTTCTTGTTTCTCTCTTGTGAAAAGTTAGTTTTTAATTTTTAGGCAATCTTGGTTACTTGAGTCTATTGTGTAATTCTTACATGGTATCAAAGCTCTTATAAATACATTTCAAAATAATATAAAATTAATACAAAATTAATTTTTACATAGAAAAAATTCATTACATTAAATTAATATATATCTCAATAATTTTTAAAAAATACCACCCACTTATTAAAATTTAAATTAGATATCATACTAGGTAATTTTAAATCTTATACAAAAAATGCTTTAGGAAGAAACTACTTTTCTAAAAATATGCGGCTCAAGTATAGTGCATTGAAATTTGATTAATAATGTCATTCTTTTAGATATATATTAAAAACCTATTGAACATAACTCTAATATTATTATTTCTTGTGTATTCAATAAATAAACATAAAAAATAGAGACGAGAGAATATTTTCAATCCAAACATTATTTTTTATATTAATTAACTTTAAAATTGATGAGAGGAGATAACATTTTCCATTCTTAAAAAGTTTTGTGTAACTTTTGTTTCTATGTATTAATTTAACATAATATTATTTCAATTTATAATATTTTCTTATGTGTACAACATTATTTTAAGATATAGTTCTTTCATGGATCAAAAAAATTGTAGAATGGTATTGCACACAGCTATATGATTATTAAATCCAACAGTTTGGTACAACTTAGCACAAGAAATTTCTACTTACACACTTCAATCACATCGTACAACTTCAAGATTCTACACTTTATCTCTAGCCATAATATTATTATCTCTTCTAAATCCTCTCCATATTTGGCACAACTTGCACATGGGTAGAACATACACTTTCACCAATATATAACTAGTTTAGAACCACAAATTTATAAAATGGCCACATCTACCACAAAATACCATACCAAAAAATTGTAATGCCCCCTCAGTTTGAATTTGCTTGGATAGTTACTTGGAATATATCTAGATCATATGATATTGTTTGCTAGACTTTATGATATTGTTTGTTGGACACTATGATATTGTTGGATGTTATTCATATATTGTGATACTTTGATGATTATATATGGTGACTATTTGATGATGTTGATGACATTGTGATATTTGATGTTTCTTACTTATATCATGGTTAGCAGATTAGTTAATTGCTTATGTGTGCTGACATGGATATGATGTTATGTATTTGTTGGATATATGTTTTATCATGTTTTGATATCAATTATTATGTTTGGTAAAGGGGAATAGGGTTGCATCACTCACTTGCGAGTGCCTTGAGATGTTGTGATTTTTCCTTCATGGTGTGACTGATTGTTTTCATTATGCATATATTCGACCCTATGTTTTTCTCCAAGTTGCAGGTACGGGGCATTGACTCCACCTGATTATCAGGTTTGAGTGTACCAAATCCCGACAAAGTTGTTGTTTCAGAGGTAGCACTAGGTCCCCCATGTCAAGCCACCATCCTCATTGCAGATGAATCTCTGATGTCACATCTTGTTTGTAATGTTGTTTATATTGCTTCATCTTTGTTGTTGTTTTTATACCTTCATTTTAGTTTTGGTTGGTATTTTTTGACTGTTCGATCATTGAGTCATGCTTGTGACTTGTGTTTTGTTTGATTATTTCATTAAATTTAAATTTTCAAAATTGTAGAATTTGACTAATGAAGATAAAAGCCTTATTAAATTAAAGAATTAAATTAAAACAAATGATGTGAAAGTATTTATTTAATTTTAATGAATTAAGATTTAATGTTTAAAATGAAATAATATAAATATTTTTATTGTGTCAAACTTTATGGAAATTAAAATAATAAATTAATAAACTAAGGGTTGATTATTGGACTATTATATGCAAGTTAACATAGAATTAAATTTTTAAAGAGAAAATAAATTAAGTAAAAATTAGAAGTGGGAGGTAGTTTTTTAAGAAGGTAATTATAAAAAGTAGGGTATGTGCAAGATCATTATGAAAAAAATAGGCCCTTAAGTGGCAAAAAATTCAAAAAAATTAGAGATAAGAAACTTGATGTAAATTTTTTAATAAGTTATCTATATTATTTCAAAAATATGCAAAAATAGAATTTGTAGCAAATTGAATCTAGTTTCTAAACTACTAGGTTTATTTTAAATATATATATATATATATATATATATATATTTGGTGAAAATTTTAAATTTCAATGCAGTAGTACTTAAATTTAAGGGAAAAATAAGAAGTAGGTGTCTATCTGACCACCCTAACCACAATAAAATAAAAATATTTTTTTTAAGTTTTTAGATATAAGTAGAGAACTCATATCCCGATATGATGCATATTTTTTTGTAATTTTTTTCAAAGTAAATAATTAATTATGAATTTTTTATTACAAATTTTAGAAAATATAAAAACTTGAATGTCTGAGCACCTTAACTTGGTCAAGAATTCATGAAATTAATTCTTTGTTTTTTTAATCCTATAGTATGCAAAGCATAGAATGTGGCACATATTTTAGATTCGAAAAATGTGATATCGTTTGAAAGCTATAGATGTTTTTCAATCAACCTATCAATCAAGACTTTAGTCACAATTCAAATAGAAAATAAATAATAATTATTTATTAAATTCAAAGTAAAGCATAATTTATATTGATGGAAAGCTGAGAATCTCCTTTAAAAGCCCTTTTTGTTTCATCAATTTTGGGTAGAAAGAAGGTCATCAGCCACATACCCTACACATACCCATCATATCACCACTTTTTGGCCCATCATGATCCTACACATACCTAGTAGTGGAGGTTAATAAATAAAGGGAGTGGAGTTAACTACAAAGGGGAAATTGGCTGATTTTTTTCAGATGCAAAAACTAATTTAGGGATTCTTCCCATGAAAAATCTTTGGGGGTTTCTTGGAAAAAGCTTATTTTGAAAGTTTGGAAAATTTTGGATTTGGGGGTTTTATAGTAGAATTTGGAGTTGCTAAAATTTCAGAGTGGAAACTTGGACGAAGCTAGAGCTGTAGCTTGGAGTTTTGAATCCAAAAATCATCATGAGCTTAGTTTTGTGAATCATTCCAGGTTCCTCCATTTTCCTCCCTATTCTCAGTATGTTCAAGAAATGAATTTTTGTTTGGAAACATTGTAAATCATTGACTCTTGCTTAATTAGTCCCGAATTAAAGAAAATCTTAGAAAATAATCTTCAGGAAATTAGAAAATTTAAATTGTAGTTTTGTAATTCTTGCTTTCGAGTCACTATGTTATCAAATCCATAGATATTAAGTAATATTATGTATCTATAGTGATTATCTTGAAAACCAAAAAGATATTGAGGCAAAAACATTGTTCCCTTTTATGCTTTCAATCGTTATGCAACTTATTGGCATTCTTTTGTTCTTGTCTCCTCAGTCAGAGATCTTTACTCCCCAACACTCCTATTTAAAAAAAAATATATAATTAATGGAAGTTAAATTTCTTGAAAGGTGTTGCCCCTATTATTTGCATTGTTTCTATCGACTATCATCTCTCTTGTAGCTATGGCTAATCCTTTCTTAACATTTAAAGATATGGTTTCATAAAGAGCTTATCTTGTAGAAGGCGCCACCTTGTTTGTAGTTGATCATATTTAATATCCTCTGTAGCTTGCAATATTCCTAGGTTATTATTCTTTCAGGCCGACTCAAGCCACAACCTCTCTTTGAGTAGGATAGTTTTTAGTAGATGTGAACAAATGAATTTGATAAGTTTGAATCCTTTGTATTCTAGCTAGCTTTCTAACTCTTAAGGTCAGGTATACATGCTTATTCATCATAGTATTTTTGTAGTTATAGAAGCGACACTGCCTTGTCCTATTGTCTCTTTTGTAATTAGCATTCTTTTCCTCATATTGTGGTACTAGCTCCTTTTAGTATCACAAAATATTTTATTATATTAATTTTATCCTGAAAATAAGTCGTCTCCTTTGTTTAGCTAATCAAATTAAATATCTCCTCATCCTATAATGTTATCATATATATATATATATAT
>VDFB02233691.1:0-20519 GCA_007258455.2 Sequoia sempervirens | reverse complement strand
AAGAAGGAAGTTATCTTATTATACTATTCATTTGATGTCTAGACATATTTCCAAAAAATAAAATAGTAAACATGTGATTTAGAAGAAAAATAGCTTTTATAGCTTTGACTACATTTTTTTTTCTAAACCCTTCTACTTAACAATGCTCAGCCAAAACAAAAATCATACAAACCAACAATACTTCTCAAGCTTAATACTATATATATTCATATCTACTTTCATGTTGAAGGTAGACCTAAACGGGAAAAGTATGATTTTTTTTGAAAGGCTAGTTTGGAAATTTTATTAAATTGTAACCTAGACTGAAGAGGAAACATATCAACTTGAACAAGGGTTTCCTTTGTCATGAATAGAAAATTTAGTATTTGGACCTAGTGTATAGTGATTTCTTACCATTATATATGCAAACTTATCTGTAGCAAGGTAGAGTGTGTACTAATATTAGTGCCATAAAAAAAAATTAAACACATATGTGTACCATGTGGATTTAAACAATAGGTTAACAAAATATCACATACTTGGTTGGGATCAGTTGATTCCTATTTCCCACAATAGATATCACCTATGAGTGATAATTTCTTACCTTAAAGGATACATAGTTTTCTCCATCCTTTCTCTTTCCATTATTTCCTTCTTTTAATGCTTAACTATTACTTTAAGGCACACTGAGAAGATGCATATAAGGCCTTGAACATGCCTCCAATCAGTTACAGTAATCATTTAAACTATCTAATTATTAATTAATATTTATTTTCTTATTAGGATAATTTCACTTTACAAACTTAAGCTAGGCCTAGGTGTATTATTTTCTTTTATTAAATTGAGCTATTATTAGATTGTAATGCCTCATCATATGTGACATTGAAAATTTTCATGATCTAATACCCTTTTTATTTAGGATTTCCACTTATAAGAACTCCCATTCATTATATTATTGATTTATGTGGAAGACCAACATTATGTAAGATTTTAATTTTTAGGAAATGGAAAATTATTGTTTTGAATTCTCATGTGTGGAAGATTTCCTCATTTGTTGTTTGATACTACCTTATGTGTTCTTTCAAAATTACAACATGGTATTAGAACATAGATTCAACAAACTCATTCTTAAATTTTGTGGGGTTCTTCTCAACTAGGGTACTATAGAAATTAAATCTAGAATCTACATAATTCTTTTGTAGGTTTTGGTCTTTGAAAATTTTGTGCTGCATTTTGGAGCTAAATGGACCTCACCATTACATTTAGGAGGTCAAACTGATAAAATCTAACTATAAATTTTATTGTAATCTATTACATGAGATTATGACAAGAGAAAATTAGTACACCAATATAACAAGGTTGTATAGCCCATACTAGATGACTACTACTACAAAAAAAGTAGGGAACTTTTCATAAAATTTTATTTTATTTTAATTCAAAAATAAAATTAGAAAAATAATGTTTAAGAAAGAAAAATGGGGCATATTTATTTTGTAGGCCATTCAATGTACCTATTCATGTAGCCCCATGCAAGCTCATAAATGTTGGTGGAAATTATGCCTTGAAGCGACCTTCCTACCAATGACCACTATTTAAAGTAGGTGCCCTTAAAACCTAAAAAGTTGCCACTTTAGCACAATTGGTGACAAATTTATTTCACCTCTCAACCTTCATCACCAATCAAATTTTCTAGCAATGGTTTTCTACAAACTCCATAACATCAACTTTTCAAGCAATTTTCTTTTCTTGATGTTAATTGTTTCTAGAAAAGAATATTTTGGCATATATTGGAATTTTGAATACTTTTTGAAAATTAAAAGGGTCAATTTTTTTAATAATGGAAACCTTCCTCGACATTAATTTCATGCTAATTTTAGCATGACATTAGTGGTATAGACACTGGTTGACCCCCAGCTCGCCCCCTTTGTGGGAAAAAGGAGAAGGTTTTTTCTTTTGGTCGTAACTTGGGTGCATTGTAAAAAATTTGGAAAAGGAGATATCATCAAAAAATATGGTTCCATGTGTGTTCCATTGGTGTGAGCCTCATCACTACATTTTGTTGCTAGTGCATTATATCACTTGTCTAAGTCATATGTTTTTTCATTCTTGATGTCAAAACTTTAACAATTTCTCTATTTTTCACAAATATTACATTGTTATAAAGATCTTTCAAACCTCTTCACATCTATCCATTCACTTATTTTAGAGTTGTCTATAGGTAAATCTTATTTAGATAATTCTTCACATTTCATTGAATTACTTTGACATTTTAGCTCCTAGAAAGTTTATGTTTGCATGTGATTACTTATTTTGGCTCGTCTACATGTATTTCTAGAATTTTATCCTATTTAGGCATTAGATACATGTTTTGTAAGAACTTTCTCTTATGTAAATGCATTGAGATAAAGTGTCATTATTGTAGAATATTTTTGGGGATTTCAAACATCTTATTTTACCTTTTGTACTCTCACTATATTATATTATTTTATGAGGGGTTTTGTAGTTTCATTTTTTTTCCATCACAACTTTATCAAGTGAATTTCTCTTCCATGAGACCATCAAATCCTAGTGATTCTTTCCTCATGCATGTGTGCCTTGGTTTAAACATCATTTTTCAATTGCAAGTACTTTCATGGGAATATTAAGATGTTATTTAGTCTCCTACATGCACTTCTTTGTAACACACAATTTTAGTGGACCTATCATGGATCTCCCTTGTTTGCATTATGGTGAGTTTCGACTATTGGGGCTTGTAACATATAATTTTGTCTTTAATAGGGTTTAGGACCTAGGGAAATAATCTTCTATATTTCACATTCAATTATGACCCTAGATATCTCACCCCAAAAGTATAATAGAGGCAAGAGATCTGAAAATAGGCTATCCTAGGGTATGATTTGAAGTTACAAGAAGGGTTCACCACCAAGTTTAAACTTGGAAAAGATAATGACATGTAAGATGAAATGGAAAACCTAGTTTGATGCAATACATCACTAAATGACTTGGAAATGCAAATAAAATAGAATAGAAAACTATAAAATAGAAAGTGTGCACCTGGAAACTTGTTGGAGATGGAATGGAGCTTTGAAATCCTGAAAAATCTATTTTTCTAGCCTAGCAAGACTTATTTTTCATTTTGGGTGAATCAATACCAAATTTAGGTCTCTACATAGGATCAAGTTTTAGCCAAATGGGTATCAAAATATGTAAATATATCTAAAAAAATCATACAGAGGGACTCATTCACCACAACTAGGAGATCAGTCCCATTTTGTCACGAAGTGTCGCAAGAGAAAAATATTGAACTGAAACTTTGCAGGTCTATGATGATGGATAAAATAAGCACTTTCTGATTTATTTCATACAAATTGGATGGATATTTTTCTCTAGATCTTATTTTCTATCAATCTTGAAAACTTTTCTTGACAACTTTGACAATATTTGCAACTTCATCATTTTGGTGCCTTTGAAGGCTTCAAATCCACTTTTCTTCAATCTACAAACCTTCAATCACACATTAAAGAGGGGAAAACTTGTTGATTGTTAGGGAATAGGGGTTCTCCTTGGTCAAAACCCTTTTAGGTAATTAAACCAAATGGTGGAATAAGATAATGAAGAATGAAACATGAAGTAATGCAATTAGAAACATGCCATGATGATTGATCTTGAATTACTGCAACAATTCATTAAGAATTTTGGTCTTGATTGTCCTTGAATTCTCTTTAATTCTCTTGAAGACACTTGAATTCTCTTGTGAACTCAACTTGCTATTAAGAATGTTCTCACAAAATTCTTAGGTTCTTGGATGAAAGAACCCTATATTTATACTTAATTATGCAAGAATTTCCAAAATTACAACACTACAAGCTAACATTAGATATAGATGAATAAAACCCCACCCAAAATTTGAATTAAATTTGTATTTTGGTCACAAAGGGCTCATTCACACAAGGTGGTGAATAAGTCCCATTACACATATTCTATGGGACCAAAAATGAAGAGTGTCTAGAAATGTGTGAAACCTGCATTGGGGCCAAAAAGACCTATGTGGGACTCATTCACCCAAGGTGGAAAATATATCCTAAACACTAAATCTGGGCCACACAAGGTAAGAACACCTGAATTATGATTGGTTCCTAATCCTTGTCATGATTATCCTCAAAAATATGCAATAAATGGGGCTTGTGAATGCAAAATAGGGCCAATTAAAGTAGAAGAAAGCTCAATTATTAATAACAACCCTAGAGAAACATGAAAGTGTGTTAAAAAAAATTTACAACACACTAAATAAGGCAAGATTAAGGTTGATTTTAATTAAAAATAGGTTTATTATGCTTAGTTGTTTGATAAAACCCTAGAAAAGTGTGAAAATGAGTTACAACACTTCACAACACTTTAGCAAGGAAACATTAAATTCAATTAGTTCAAAAGGTCCCAGGAAATAATTTGAATGTGTTATCCATAGTACCACACTAAATCAAGGAAACATTAAGCCAAAATCCACAAGGAGGACCCAAATGAGTGCAAAAATGTCAAAGGACCCATTTTTTTACACTAAATTTAGCACTCAATTTAGTGAGAGGATGAACATGCTTCAAACTCACACTAAAGTAGACAAAACATGCACCAAGAGGGGTTCCAAATTACCAATGCTAGAAATATGAGACAACAATGATCAAAAGGGGTGATCAAGCCCCCAGGATCAAGATCCCATGGAAAACCAACATGAGCACAAATGAATACACATGAAAATGATGTAAAGAACAATAACAAGGCCAATCATACACTACCAAAGATGAAAAGGAGAGAATAAATAAGAGAATCAGAGCAAGCTTCAAGCATTTTTCCATCTTGACATGGATAAGAGCTAGGATGTTTGTCTAAAAAATGCATACTCACTCTGAGATGACATAAATCCTAGCTTTTTGCCTAGTCAAAAGTCCTAAAAGGTGAGAAATATACCCTCATGGATGGTATGCACTCACACACATGCAAGTGGCTATGGGGATAGTCAGGCCTTAGATTAGGCTTCCCACTCAAACCATACAAAATTTATACCTCCTAATAACTTTAATGAGGCACCACAAAAAAGAAATATTTTTTGAGCTTGATGAGACAAGCAAAACTTCGTATTCTTGGAGCTCATGAACAAACTGAATGGCTCTATAGGCATGAAGTTGTATTATGCAAGGTGGCCATATAACAAAAAATGAAAAATGCAACATGCAAAGAATGTTCAAAGGATTCTTGCTTAGCTCATGTGAGGTCATTAATGTAGGGAACATTGTGCCTAATGTCTCCAAGAGAGGACCAATGAAAGAATAGAAAATTTGTAGCTTTGGGAATGTAGTGTGTCACATTAGGCCACTAAGAGGAATGCAATATGGTAAGAAAGATCACGCTCATGAATAAGTATATACCTAATGTCATCTACAAAGCGAAAAATGCATCATATGAAGTAAGACTGGACTAAGAACCAAGAAAAAGGAAAATCCAAAAGAACAATGCCAATATATGTCTCAATTTTAAAGCAATTTATAAAACACTATATTGTGAGAAATTACTTAAAGTAGAAAATCAAAATGCAAATAATAAAGAAGACATGAGAGCTAACTTGAAAATCCATATTCCAAGTCATATGTTTCCAAGTAAAGCTACATCATGCAAGAGGAAAGGAGAAGAGAGGGGTTGCCCCCAAAATTGAAAATCCAAACACATAAGGGATCCATGGATTTTGGGTCAATACGTTCTTGCTACAATGTTTTAGAGAGCTTGAACTAATATCATCCCCAACATACAGAACTAGAATAATGATACAAAGAGAGAGAGAAAAACAAAGAGAAACCTTGGTTCAACATGGAAGAGACATAGGGTGGTTCAAGACCCTCATGGGCCATCCCCAAAAGGAAAACACAATAAAAATATAAAGGTTAAAATGAAAAGGAAAAGGAAAGAAATCCTTTGGGTCCACATGAAGGACACATGAATGTATCAATGCCTTGCATCATCCCCAAAAGGAAAACACATGAAAAGATAAAGATAAATGTGAAAGTGGATGTACAACATAGAGGAAAATAAAGGTATAAATAGAGGAATGTCACAAAGAGAGAGAGATCTTCAAACGTAACATCACGAGATCATATTATGCAATTACGCAATCGCATCTCAAAGATAATGAAAAGGAAATAATGCAAAAGACTAGTGAGGAAAATCTAAGTCAACCTATGAGAAAGTCATCTACCTCTCAATCTCAGTCTATGTAAGTGGAAGGTGAATGATGAACACAAGGGACAATTAAAAATGAATTACTAGGACAAGGCTATCAACTTCTTTCCCCCACTGAGTGCGAGACAAGAATGAGTTGAGGTAGGTGATGGGAAAGGTCATGTAATCATGAGAATAGGATATTCTACAACTATTACATGAAAAGGGATGCAACAATATTAAAATAGGAAATTGCAAGATTGGAAATCATTTCCATCAAAGTGAAAAAATTTCAATACTAATTGGAATGCACGACACTCATCGATATTGTGTTTGAGAACTTGATGATATGCACAATGTGGGACTTTGGAATCTTTAGCATATAGAACTAATCAATTCATAGGTGATAATGTCATCAATTCCTTTTTTAAAAGCAATTGTAGTTTCCTTTCACTTTCAGGTGTTGGATGAGGACACTTAGTTTTTTCTAACTTATAAGACCTCTTGTATTTGCTAGGTTCACCAAAATGTAACATAATTTTGTCTCCATTAGGGTTTAGGACCTACAAAAACAATCTTCTATATTTCACATTCAAGGATGACCCTAGAGATCTCACCCGAAGAGTGGAATAGAGTCAAGAAATATGACAATACGGTATTGTAGGGTAGGATTTCAGATTAAAAAGGGGGTTCACCACCAATTTAAACTTGGAAAAGATAATGGCATGTAAGATGAAATGAAAAACCTAGTTTCATATAATGCTTCACTAAATGACTTGGAAATGCAAACAAAACATAACAAAAAATGGTAAAATAGAAAGTGTGCACCTTGAAACTTGTTGGAGATTGAATGGAGCTCTGAAATCCTAAAAAACCTAATTTTTTGGCCTAGAGTGGGACTCATTCACCATTCTATGCGACTCAGTCCTAAATCTAGGTTTCTGCACAGGATCAAGTTTTTGCCAAATGGGTATCCAAATTTGTAAAGTTCTTTGTAAAACTCATAGTGTGGGACTCATTTTCCACAACTAGGGGATCAATCCTATTTTGTCATGAAGTGTCCTAGGAGCATAATCTTGAGCTGAAACTTTGCAAGCCTTAGATGATGGATAATATAAGCACTTTGCCACTAAATTCATGCAAATTGGATGGATTTTTTTCCATATATATGTGTTTTCGTGATCTTGATAACTTTTCATGACAACTTTGACAACATTTGCAACTTTATAATTTTGGTGCCTTTGAAGGCTTCAAATCCACTTTTCTTCAATCTACACACTTGTAATCACACATTAAAGAGGGGCAAAATTGTTGATTGTTAGGGAATAGGGTTTTCCTTGGTCAAACCCCTTTGAGGTAATTAAACCAAATGATGAAATAAGATAATGAATCATGAAGCATGACATAATGCAATTAGAAACTTTCCATGATGACGGATCTTGAATTGCTGCAACACTTAATGAATAATTATGCTCTTGAATGTCCTTGAATGCTCTTGAAGACACCTGACTGCTCTTTTGAACTCAACTTTCTATTAAGAATGTTCTCACAAAATTCTTACATTCTTGGATGAAAGAACCTTGTATTTATACTAAATTATGTAAGAATTCCTAAAATTACAACACTACAAGCTGACATCAAGTCCACAAAAATAAAATCCCACTAGAAATTTGAATTAAATTTGAATTTTTGTCACATGTGACTCATTCGCCCAAGGTGGCGAATGAGTCCCATTACACATAATGTATGGGACTAAAAATTAAAAGTCTCTAGAAATGTGTGAAACCTACATCTGGGCCAAAAAGACCTAGGTAGGACTCATTTTCCCAAGGTGGAAAATGATTCCTAGACACTAAATTTGGGCCACAAAAGCTAGGAACACCTGAATTATGATTGGTTTATGATTTTTGTAGAGATTATCCTTGAAAAGATGTAGTAAATGGGGCTTGTGGATGCAAAATAGGGCCAATTAAAGCTTAAGAAAGCCCAATTATTAATGACAAGCCTAAAGAAGCATGAAAGTGTGTTAAAACAATTTACAACACTCCAAATAAGGAAAGTTTAAGGTTTATTTTAATTAAAATAGGTTTATTATGCTTAGTTGTTTGATAAAACCCTAGAAAAGTTTGAAAGTGAGTTACAACACTTGACAACACTATAGCAAGGAACCATTAAATTTCATTAGTTCACAAGGGCCCAAGACCTAATGTGATTGTGTTATCCACATTTCCACACTAAATCAAGGCAACATTAAACCAAAATCCACAAGGAGGACCCAAACGAATGCAAAAATGTCAAAGGACCCATTTTTTGACACTACAGTGCTAATGCTTTCTTGGTTTAATTTTTGAGTGAGCTAATTATCTAGTTTTTGTTCTTATGTACTAGGTAGATGAAATGGCTCATTACTAATGCATTTGAGTGAGATGGAGCACTTATCATGTATACACTCTTGCATTCTTGTATATTTGGATGTAACATTCCATTTTCAATTGATCATTTCTTCAAATTATTGGTATTTATATCTTCAACTACCATATTCTTTCCTTTGTTAAATTCCATTTGTTCATTATTCAACTAGTGTAATTTGGGGTAGTCATGTAGATTCTTGTCTTCTTTATCCTAATAACCATTATTTTTAGAGGAGGTTTTTCATTTAAGCACTATAGTATTCATCATTTGATAATTGTTTATAGCTTCCTCATTCTTCAACAATGTTCCTCATGTTCCTATTCATTTTGGGACATTTTCTTTTACACTTCTTAGTACTTCATCTTATATTTCTCTCTTCTGGAGAGGAGTTTTTGGCCACGAGGTTTTTCTCCATTTCTCTAGTTATGGGACATTAGATTACTTCTACATGGGTACCTCATCAAGCCATGTGTTTTGAGACCAATTCATGAATCTTTATTTTTTATGTATTGTTTCTTATAATTTTTTAGCTACTAACTAAGTTTCACTTACGATCGTGTTAGAGTAATCATTTATCATCTAATAATTAATGGTCTTTAATTGATTATTAGGATAATTTCATTTTATTCACTTAAGCTAAAATTCCTAAATATAGGAGTGTTTTTTTTATTTTATTAGATTGAGCTATTATTAGATTGTTATGTTTCATAAAATATAATTTAGATACATTTCATGATATAATTCATTTATTATTTAGGTTTCTCTCTTATAAGCACTAACCTTGATTATATTATCGAATTCAATGAAAGTTCAACATTCTAAAAGTTTTTCTTTATGAGAAAGTAAAAAACATTTTTTTGCTTGACTCTCATGCATATAAGGTGTTCTCATTTTTATCCTTCAATGTCTTTTCATAACTCAAACAACATCTAAAGGCATCCTCATGGTTTTGTGTACCCTAACTTTTTGTAGTCTCTTGAGACTTCCAAACCTATGTTAGCTCAAACAAACGTTTTGGGGTATTTTAGAATATGGTGAAATTGTTTGAATATTCTCATTATATTAATAAGTTTAAATTATGTTTTAAGTTCTAGGATATGATATGGAGTAACTGACACAAGGATATGTTGCCCAGAAACTTAGTATTTTTTTCCTTCTAGTTTCCATATTCACCTTATCAAACCTATGATATCTTGAAATAAACATCATACATTATAATTTACAAAATTAAATTCATTTTTGAGTTGGTTGAATGGATAAGAAACAACAATAATAAGCTAATTTCTTTAAATAATGTTATTTCTGAATGTGTAGAACATATGGTCAAAGTCTAGAAAAATGTTCTTTTAGGTTAATAATTGTTATAAATTCATTGAGACCTAAGTTAAAAGGAAAACTAAATATTACAAGGCTGAAATAAAATATATATAATTATGATATATAAATAAAAATGTATATATATATGTATATAATTATATATAATTATATATATACATATATAATTAATTATATACATATATAATTAATTATATGTGTGTGTGTATAGATTCATAATTACTTATGTATATAAGAATTTATATATTTATTTATATGGTAATAAATGTATAATAGATATTGTATGTTCGCAATACATATAAATATTAGGGAAACTATTATTTCTTGTAGTAACAAGGAAATCAAGGTGTAAATATCTTAAATATTTGATTTTCTAAAAAAAAATAGGATAAGGTAAAAGATAAAATATATAATGTATATGGATTACCTAACAATTTAAATCATTCTGATCCTTATCGACATAATAATTTAGCTACATCAAAATCTTCTTAGGATTAGAGAAATAATATAGTAATCCAAGGGTAGATAATTGAGGGATCTTGGGAAAAATTATGGTTTACTTGAGATCTTCTAACCAACTATTGGATAAACCTTAGAACCAAAATTATTTAAAGTAATTCTTCTTAGATCCATGATAATTCTAACAATCAAAATGATACTAAGAGAATGATTTTTGAATGATAAATTTATTTAGCACTCAATTAAGGTTATTAAAATTTTATTTTTTAATCATTCTAAGCATAGGTCTCATCTTCAGGACTTCACCCTATGATTCCATGTAGTCAACCTTAGGGGAAAAAATGTTCAAAATATTCCCTCGGGACATCTCATCAATCACAAGATTTCTAAACCCCTATAGAGTAGCCTCCATAATAGAGTGTGTGAGCTAGAATTCATCCCATTTGAACTCATTCTCCCCTCTCTAATCTGACTGTTGTGACATCATGCATGATACCTCATCAACTGCACACATTAGGTAGTGCATCTTCAAGATATGAGGAGAGATCAGTAACACTCTATTAAATTTAATTAAAAATAATTATTGTGTGTTGTGTCTAGTGTTGGAATGGCACTTGCCTCATGTTAAAAATATTTGTATAGATAAAATTGGATAAAAAATTGTGGAAATATTTCTAAATAACATATCATGTTTTGGTTTATATTCTACACATTTAATGTTATGGAGGTGATGGAAGCCTCAAACAAAAATTGTTGTTCCATGTTAAAACCCTTAATTACATTTGGATATAGGGCTGCTATCTACAAAATCTTATAGTGTTCTATTGGGCAGGCCATTGACTCCCTATTACCCATTGCTTGTTATTTTAATGCATCTTTAGTCGTTCATTGTCACCTGCTAACTGACCCTTCTAGCCTAGGTTCATACTTTTCTATTTTATAAATTTGAGTAAGGATCTTTGGGCCCTTAAATCGTTTGTATTTTGTAACTTAGAATTTTTTGAGTCAATTATTATCATAGGGAGTCCCCTTCATTAAAATGACTAATTAGCACATGCTTAAAAGGTTCCGAATTATGTCACAATGACCTTCATAGCTATGTCGCTCATTGTCGATTTATTCATTGGTTCATACTTTGAATTAGCGATGAGTGATGGACTGATGTTTTCCCTTTAATATTGCTCATTGCTAATGGTTTTTAAACATTCATAATTGTAATAGTGATGAGCGATAATTATGTATTTACATTATTATCGCTCATCATGGATGGCTATAAAAAGATAAACTTGGAATAGTGATGAGTGATGTTATGTGATTTCCTATGTATTGCTTGTTTGCGGATATGTTTTGAATGTAAAGTCTCACATCAGTGATACACGATGGACATTACAAAATTTGTAAGTCTTCTCATCGCAGATTACTTGAAAAATATATGAGGAAAATTAGCAATGAACAAAGGCCATATGTTATAATTTCATCGCTCATTGCAAATTTGTTTTAGAGCTTGAGTTCTAAATTGGCAATAACTGATGGATGTTCTCTAAAGGATTTTTCTTTCACTGATGTGATATGATCATATGAGTGATGTATTTTGTGATTTTTTCTTTATGCAGGTTGTACATGTCCAATTCTAGTGCTCTCACAACATTTGATGTCTTAGATAGAAGCCTCAATACAAGGTTAGAATTAACGATGCACGAGAGAAGGATAAGTGTGATGAACAATCAGGCCATAGAACTAGGGGCTAAAGACAATCATTGGGATGTCTACATCACTAATAGAGTGGGCAAAGAAAAAGTAGATCAGTGACAAGAGATGGTCACTGCATGGGATGGGCTACGTGGAAAAATCTTGAAGATTTAGCATAAAGAAAAAGGAAAGTGGTAAGACTAACGAACCGTTGATAAATTTTAAAAATAGGATAATCCAATGGACTGAGGATCACCACATAAATACATTCATCAAAATTTAGGATCAACAATGAAGCAATGAAGCTTATAAAGAAAGTTTCCCTCTAGGAAAAACTAGATTTTTGTACTTCACCGATAATAATGAAAGCATTGATTAGGTTTGTGATATAGGTTGATTGATAGATCACAACACTTGAGCTGGCGTCACTATTTTCTATGACAAAGTTGCTAGGGACATAAATAAACAAGGCTCATATGACCATGGATGAAGTTTCAAGTGCTATAAAAGAAACGATTTAGATTCAATCTTGAGTTGTAAGTTATCAAATTGCACATGTAAGGAGATTTCAAGTCATTAATCTTGCATTCTTCAAATTGCCTATTTAATGTAGATTACTTGATTGATATTCCACGTCATAATTCATTTTGCAATAGATGAGGGTCAAAGGCTAATAAAGAAGTGTGTGGGAATTGAATTCTCTTGAGAAGTGTGTAGACATTCTAGGCAAGTAGGTTTGTCATGATGATTTGAGAGTCTGAGGGGTTGCATTTGTTTGAGCTTAAAGGAGGTCTTGAGAATAAAAGTGGAATGCATGGAGATCCTGATATGCTAAAAAGAAGAGTAGGATTCAGGAAATTCAATGAGTATAGTATCAAGGAAAATTATCATCCAAGAAAGTAGATAGTTTCTGAAGAATTAGTCAAACACAAAGAGAAGAGGATGGTGAAATATAAAAAGAAGGATAAAGAGCAAGCATTGTAAGGCCTATCTGAAGGAATGAAATTCTCCATGTGAGGTTTCTAATAACCCTTCAAATGGTGAATGCAACATTAAATCAAAGGGTGATTATTATCCCCTCTCCCTCATACTATCGAGGAATCCTGATGAAGAGGTGGTGGGAGTTTCTCCAATCCCACCATGAGCAAAACATGGGTGAATATCCTCTAAGGTTGATGATTCAGTGTGATGATTGCTCCCTGTTTCTATTTTTGATGAAACCATTTCTTTTCTGTTAGGATGGTCCTCTTCAACACTCATGTGATTTTGTGTTTCATGTGCTCAAGTGGAATGTTTTCAAGCTGGTATGTAGAAGTGCCAGACTAGCTAACCTTGGTGACACATATATTGTATGCATATAATATACAAGTTTTGGTTAGAGCTGCTATTAAAGAATCTTCTTTGGTCAACAAGGATGAGGATTCAACACAATTACAACAAACTCTTCCTTTTGAGGGGTTAGCGTGTGTTCATTCAGGGAATGTGGAATGTAATCTTTTACTCTTCCATTATCCTCAAATGATTGCATGTAAAAAACTAGGAATATCTCGAATTCTGGTATACATGAAATGAAATGTAAATGTAATTAAGCTTGATGTCGGTTGCTCCCTTATCCTATAAAAGGGATTTCAGGGCTTATTTATAAAGGTTAGATTCTGAAGTCTTAATAGGGTTCTAGGTAAAAGCTAAGTTCAGAAAAGGCACTTAGAATAGAATACTGAAGTAGGCTAGCAGTTTGTCTTGGATAAGAAGTCATGTATGTAATGATCTTAAATGAGTTTTATAGAAATTACTGATATCAAAACAAATATTAGTCAAGAAGCTGATACTCTCCTATGTATGTTCATTATGGAGTTATAAATGAGAAATACTGATGGTGTTATCATTTGTCTTCAAATATTTACTTTCAATGTATTACTTTGTTTTCAACTTTAATTCAAGGAATTAATTAAAATGCTTGAATAGGGTTACAAAACTTTGTAGGAATGACTTAGGATTGCTAAGAAGTGAATGTTTCTTGCACAATGAGTTTTTCGTAAACACAAAGCAATATGAAAATAGTTTGTTTCTTCCTAGAATATGTAATTTGTAAATTACTGATCCTCCTGTGTGCTTGACTCCATTGCTCCAATTGATGAGACACTGGTCGTTTTGTTAGAAAATCTTGCATAAAATGAACAAATAATGTTCTTGGACCTAGACTTATGAGAAGACAATACTCAAATTAAAAAATATCTCCAAGGGTAGTAGAAGTGGAATTAACCCCAATTCCTAGCAGATAGATAATCCTTCATTTGAAAATATGCCAAATCTTTAGTGAAATTGATTTTATCTTCCATAAATAGGAATTAATTTGTGTATAAATATGTTACTAATTTATTATATTGCACGAAAACACAATTGGGATTCCCCTCCTAGGTTTCACGAAGCCTAAAGTGAAGAAGTACAAACTTTACAATCCTATGCCCATTTTGTTGGCCACTAACCTAACAGTTCTTCATTATAGGAGTTGGCTACTTTTTAGAGAATTGTTTGGTTCTGCTAGAAAAATCACCAACAGGAGGCATCATAGATCTTGAGATCGTCATTTTTTAATACTACAACATCCTAAAGTTATTTGAATACTTAAACATATCCCTTGCTTCTCTTCCTCAATAAACTACTTTCCCAAGAAAACATTCTTTGGATCTCCCATCTCCACAAGGTTACATGGCTCTATTAAGTATTCCTTAAAAATACATGGTTTTCTTATTCAATTAAATGTTCATATCAAATAATTACTTAAGAGAAAGCATTTCTTTTAATATAGCATTGGTCATTGGATTAATTATAACATCATTATCCTTGATTGTATGATGATGTTTATCTTCATCTATAATATAGGGCTCAAATAGTCTTGTGTTAAAGAGTGGTAAATGGTGCAAATGAAGAAATATTTCTCATAAAAAGAATGAATTTACAAAATAATGCTTTGATCCCAATACAAGGAATAGTAGACTAGTCTCCCAAACTTGTGGTTTTATTTTTCAAGATTGATTTGTCTATGTTTTTATTTCTTTAAGGAGATAATCAACACAAACTTATGAAGTTGATCAATATAATCCTTTTTTAAAAATTTAATAGAAAAGAAACAAGATCCACTATATCACCAAAACTAACATAAAGAGGCATAAAAAAATTGATTTAAATATCATATCATAAATAAATCAATTTAAAAAATTCTCTCAATTAAATAATTTATTTATTTTTATTACTGATTATTTACAAATTCCCTTTCCAACATTTGAACTTAAAATCTTGAAAAATGAAACCTCGATACTTTCAACATTAAAATGATCCTTCAAAACAGTAAATATACCTTTAAAGAAAGTCCTCATTTATAAAGGTGGCATGCATACGATATCAAAGCTCGACAAATCCTACTAGATTTAACTGTAAGAATGCGTCTCAATGAAAAAGACCAGATATAAATCTTATTAAATTTAACAAACTACGACAGATAAAAACACTTGACTCCTCCTACAGTAGACAGACAAAACAGACTCTTTATTCATACTAATACTCATCGTTGGATAGTAATAGTTGTGAAGTCTGTGTTTTGGATAAAGCTTACATTATTCGCAATTTATGAAGAGGCTTTTCCACCCAAAACCAGTGCAGTCGGTTGTATTGACAACAAGTTCAGTATGTACTTCACCCGTACACAGACCAGCATTAAAAAGTAAGACGGGCTGTCCTCCGTATACAAATTCATATCCTCCGTGGTGCGGTATGCTATAACACCCACAATCATTGAAACGGAGTCCCTTGTTATCACACCCGGGACCTCCCCACACAGTAAAAGAACTACCCACACAAGGCTTTAAAACCAAGAGCCATACAAGCAATACTCCCATAAATTTCAAAACATTGATTTTCTCCATAACGTTACAATTCAATGTAGATGCACAGATCAAATGTTTACATCTACCGAAGGAATTGTGGTTTGTATTTATAGAGGAAGAGTAGGTTTCAATAGCGTGACTTTTGTTGTTTGTAACGTCAAGATAAAGATTGGATGAGCTGTTCTGCGTTTCCAATGCCTGCAACTGTTTTTTTGCAGGGCGTCGTTTCCAGCTATTTTTTTGTGGTGAGCTATTTTCCATAAATGATTAGATGAGATTTTTCTGTTGTTTGGTGGTCTGTAAACGGGATTATTAACTTTTACTTTCGGCCGGCATCATTTCCTTAGGTATTCCTCTCATTTATCTCATTTATTTTCAAATTTGTTGCTTTTTATAACTATTTTCGTTGTAGGGAGCCTGAATTGTTTTATTTTATATTGCTGGTTAGTACCCTATTTCCTTTTGTGGTCATGAGTAAGAACTTCTTTGTTACGTATAGGGGAGAAGACCCCGTATCCGCTAGGGCTAATTTTGTGCAACCGTAGAATTCAAACCGTATGTCGAATTGGAAAATTTTTTAATGGGTTTTTTTCACACAGGAATTAAGATCTTATAACTAAGGTTTTGGCTTTTGGGCAATTTGGTATAGTGCGGTAGCGTCCAATATGCGCACGGAGGTGAAAAAGACACCTCTTAGAGGTGTTGTCCACTTGTTGTCACCTAACGTCCCAGTACCCACTAACTATAACACCAATTTTTTAAAAAAAATACAACTAAATGTGTCACTTTTAGCATCTAATTAAAAATCTTTTATCATTCAAATCCGCTCAAAAGTCAATGGGTCTAATTCAAGTTAGCACCTTATAAAATCATTTTGGCACCCATTAAAAATCACTCTTACATATTAATCACCTTACTAAAGCAACAAACACCAAACACATTACACCCTAATTAATCTTCATTTGGGGTCCGATTGATGCATATGACTAATGTTTTTTTCTGGGTATCCCATCTTGTTCATTCATTTTATTGCACGCTCTGTTTGGAAGCTTCTCGGTGATGGAAGGAAATGCGGATGGCAATGGCTCTCCACGGCTCTTGCTCGTGCGCATGGCTTCAGGTAACATCAAACATCATTCTCCTTTGAATATGAAAAACAATGCTACTGGTTAATCGTTTTCTTCTCGCGATCTTTTATGACCCATGAAGGGTTTATTCTGATGATTGAAAAATTATTATCATTGTCTATGAAATAAATCATCTTTTACACTTCTTTGCCATGTACCGCTTTCTATTTTGTCGAGCCAAGTGGTACCGCTTTACAAGTAGGTTTTTTTGGGTTAAATGATTTCCTCTCCTCATTTTTCCTTGCGCTCACAACCTGGTAAAGTCGATTGTATCATGATTTTTTCTGCAAAAATGATGATGAATTTCATTGGTTTGACCACATGTCTGCAAAAAATGACTTTTTGTTTTGCATCGACCTTTTTATAAAAAAACCCATGTGAATATGGGCATAAATTGACAAGTCCATTTAGTATAGGCCATCTTTGTGAAAACCCTTGATTTGTTTTTCCAAATACAAGTTTTATTGTGGTTAAATGAATAAATAAGACTTGGTAAAGTCGATTGTCTCATGATTTTGTCTCCAAAAATTATCAAGAATTTCGTGGGTTTGAACACATGTCTGCAAAATAATATTTTTTGGTCTGCTTTGACCTTTTTATAAAAACCCAAGTCACTTTGGGCATAAATCAGCAAACCCATTTAAAATAAATATGTATTTGTGAAAACCCTTGCTTGTTTTTTTCCAAATTCATGTTCTTAAAAAATTAATCTCATGAAACCCTTGCTTGGAATATTCTGCATCTATCTGAAAACGCACTTCTATATTCCTGCAAGTGAGGAATTATTATTATGAAACCCTTGGTTAATTTCTTGTGCACATTTCCGAAAACCCAAGTATGTATGTATGCATGTATGTATGTATGTACATATATACATACATACATACATATGTATGTATGTATGTATGTATTGAAAGCAACGACAATCATCCTCTACACATTCCTCTAATATCCCAAGTCTCAAGTAGGTACTTATAGTTATTTTCATTTATGTAGTGTCTTCTTACTTTACACATTCTACCATTTGTTTATATTTTTCTACTTTCCATTGCACATACAACAGGCTAGCATACATTTATTTGTCATTTTACATTATGTATCTCTTGTTCATTCACCAAATCGATGTATATGTGTGTATCATTTGCCTATCCTTTCCAAATGCAAACAATGGTATTGGTTAATCATTTTCTTCTACATCTTTCATGACCCATGAAGGGTTTACTCGATGATTGAAAAATTAATACTACTTGTTTATGAAATAAAGCATTCCTCTTACACTCCTTTTCGCCTTGTGTTGTTTGCTTTTGTTGGGTCATGGTGTTGGTTTCTTTTTCCCACATTGTATGTATGTATGTATGTATGTATGTATGTATGTATGTATGTATATATGCACATACATACATACATACATACATACATACATATATACATGTGTATGTATGGATGTATGAAAGTGTGTATGTATGTATGTACCTTCCAAAGAGAGTGCATGGTAAAATGAGTGAACAAAATGGGATACCCACAAAAAAACATTAGTCATATGCATCAATCAGACCCCAAATGAAGATTAATTGGGGTGTAATGTGTTTGGTGTCCGGTGCTTTAGTAAGGAGATTAATATCTAGGAGTGATTTTTAATGGGCGCCAAAATGATTTTATAAGGTGCTAACATGAATTAGACCCATTGACTTTTGAGTGGATTTGAATGATAAAATAGTTTTAATTAAATGTTAATAGTGACACATTTAGGTGTTTTTTCTCCTTTGTAATGTATATTACTGATTTTCTACAATGTAAATGTATGTATATGTTTATATGAATGCATGCATGTATGTTTATGTTTCTATGAGTGTTTGCATGTATGCTTATGTTTGTATGACTGTATGGATGCATGCAAACCTACAAAACATAATAGATATATAAGGCTTCCCAAATAAACATCGAATCCAAATATAGTGCAAAATTCAGTCATATCATCTCTAAAAACCTATGTAAGTTACAGCTACAAATTCAAATGCTATAACAAATTCATATTTGAAACACAACAATCAAATTGAATGCATTCAATTGTCAGATTCAAATTTCTAAATAAGAGGGACATAAGCCAGTGGCATTCACAATTATTCTCCTCTACTAATATCCTCTCCATGCTATAGACCATTGAATGGAATCCTTTGCACATTCCTCATATATCCAAGCTTGATGAGAAACAATGATTATAAGTTGATTAAATTTTTGTATACAATTCTATTAACGTTTATATGTTTTTACATATATTTATGTATTCCATATGGATCTTTTAATATGTTGAACTTGATTAATTATGTGCTACTGTACATGCAGTATTTCAAAGGTCATATGATGTTTGTATGTTACTAGCTTCGGTTGTGACTACCTGTGGTTGAAAATATTTTCTTGCAGGCATGGGAGAACAAGGAGAGGTGGTGCAACAATGTTCATGGTGGGCAGTTTGGTAATTGTGTTTGTCAACACACCAAATAATTAAGGATTTTTTGTTCAAATTGTTCTAAGTTTTAATTATTGTTCTATATTTTTTACTAACTAGTATATCTTTTTATTTATTTCAATAACTATTGTCCATGTTTGTTTGTTGTATTATATTTGTTTGTTGTGGCAGGCATGTCAAATGGCTAGGAGGTTGTGAAGAGCATGTCAAATTGTAAGATTACATTTCAGGTAAAGTCTTTCAAGACTTTACTTTGGCTATGACCCGATAGACATTGTGTTCATTTATAATGTTCATTTTTATTATTCATTGTAAACTTACATTTACAATTTACAATTAGATTAATTTCCAAGTGTATGTGTTCAAAAATTTATAATTTCAAATAGATTAATTTATGGATATGTTGCATATAGATGTATAGTTATACATGTATGCATATACTTAGTTGTGTATACATATATATGTATGTATCTATGTATGTATGTATGTACGTATATACATATATAATCTCTAAACTGGGCAATGTTCTTTAAACAATAATTTCCATTAACTTGGTTAATCAGTTCAAAACAAGCAAACCTAAGATCCCTATGAAATAATACATTATTGCTTCCCAAATGCAAACAAATGACAAAAAGGTAAGCTAAATAAGCATATGAAAAACATGAAGTATCTTTATTTCATAGTGGATTGGTGCTATTGTGGAAAATAGCCCTTTCCCAATCCTTGCTTAAGCTCAATGATGAAATTGATATGAAGATACTATGATGCAATGGACAAAATCAGTTCTCAAATGAAGAGAGTGACTTTGCATAGGATTTGTGGATGAGATAAAAAGATTTTTGAGATTGTGGAGGATTTGATCAAGGATGAAGTAGACATTTATAGATTTTCTTGATGAGGGATTGGCCAAATGGATGAATGTGGGACAAATATTGGACCAATGAGATGAGGACACTTGTC
>VDFB02233689.1:0-17790 GCA_007258455.2 Sequoia sempervirens | reverse complement strand
AATGTAGCCCACATTCTATCAAGTCTCTCTCTCTTCTATTTCTTTGGTGACTAATAATATTATCTAACATTATTTTTCTTTACCAAACTTGACTATTTAGATCTTCAAAAAATATCAAACTCACACTCCAATAGTTTTTATTGATAGACAGGTAACATAATCTAATAATTCTGATATTTTACACCAAAAAAAATTGGGATGCAACCACCCTTGCAAAAGAGAAGATAGTCTGAAGTTAGTGACCCCAAAAGACACTTTAAAATTTTAATTCCAAAACTTATTAAATTCTGATTTTACTATGATTTTCAACCATTAAGACTACTAAAATCATAATATTGAACTTGATCGCAAACTTCCTACAAAAATGGAGGTAGCGAGATAGTAAGAGCAAGTGACCCATTCCTAAGGAGCAACAAGTTAGAATCATCATTGCTAATGTCAATATAGATTTATTATTTTAGTTAAAGATGCAATGTGTCACTTCTTATGACAAGGTTATCCCTATGGCCTTCAACATTGAGAGAGCCCTAATGAAAAAAAAAATAGAAGCATTGGTAAGAGCATGACTAAGGTACAAACGCTAGGCCTCTGTAGAAACATTAACAATAAATATATTGGATTAGTGAGGTTGCAATACCATAACGATTGAGACATTGTAGGTAATAAAAAAATCTTGCAATCTCAAGATTGTAGACAATAATAATCACACTATGTAGCTTAGTGACATTTGTAAATGCAATCCACGGTAAGATGAATGACAGTCACTTGAGATGTGAAATTCAAAAAGAGGATGAGTAGTGATAAGATAATAAAGATCAAACCTTGCATAGTAAAGTGGAGATTTTAACATTGATTTTCCTTACCCCCTTGCTGACCTTAAGGGTTTTTCAAATTCTTTTGGTAGTGTTAGACAAGGAAAATGCAATTAGGGAATGACTGTCCAAATGAAGTAACAGTGGTAATCATAGGTTCAATTTTTCTTCTTATCCATTAATATATAATGGAGGTAGCGGATTGTATGTTTGAGCAGTGTTTTAAGACTCATCAAAGATGGAAGAATAGTGAATAATTACCTTGTGGACTGTGAAGTAGTGTCAATAAGGTTGAAGGATCTTAAGAACTATAATACCATGAAACAATGAGTCCCCTGAAGTAAGTAGGCAGTCTATAGGGCATAGTTTTATTTTATAGAAGGATGTTCATGAAAGGAATCTTCAAGTGATAGTGAGTGAGTTGTTTGAGATTGTAGCTAAGCATGCAATACACACTCTTAAAGGAAGTTAGCAAAGCAGTAAATGTGCAAAAAAATCAAATTGTACACAACAAACAATTCACAATGTTATCTTGCATAATGCCTTGAGTTTGAAGACAAAAATATCATTGTATCTTCATGATGAAAGTGGTAACCCTTTAATGGTCAATCACTAGAAACATTATTTTAAAACATGCTATTGTGCTTATGGAGGCAACATTTTAAGCAAGGTAGTGAGTGGTGGTCTGGAACAATGGTAGGTATGAAGGACTTGCTTTATATGCATACTATGTAGTCTAGTTTAAGACAACGTTCTTAGAAGAGATTGAAGGTGGATTATGGAACTCAAGGGTTACCATGAAAAGGATTAAAGCAAAGACTGAGATCTATTTAAAAGTCATGGTCATGAAGATATTAAAGATGTCACATGCAAAATCCTAGTAGCCGGAGTAATGAATACAGTGCCAAAGAGGATAGTGTGTTGGGGAAGATTTTGCAGATCTCCCACATTATCTAATTACGTGGAAATACATCATTTATTTATTTTTAATGAAAATAAAATCACCATTCTAAACCCTATATCGGATACATTGATACTTCAAAAGCCTCTGAAGGAATTTGAGATTATGCAAATATATGTCAAGTAACATTCATAAGGTTTAGAAAATCTTGATCACTTTCTAGAATAGCCCATTAAACATGGGTTGTGCTTGAATGCACTACATAATTGATATAACACAACCACTCTGCATATCAACCAAAGTTATAGGCTCTTTATTGCAGCAAGAGGTAATCACTCTTTGATCATGCTATAATTACATCCTAACCTGTTAAACTTGAGACAACTTGAATGCACCCAATGATGATTGACACCTACATTATACAACCTGAATTAACTACATTATATGAGTTTCTCCATTTCTATCACAATATAGCCACATTAAACTTGGGTCACACATGAATGCATCTTGTATTTTTTATAGCACAATTGTGCCACATGACCAATAGAGTTATGGATCACATAATTACAGTTACAAGAATTTGTTCCTTGGTTGTGATCTTATGGTGATTCCACATAACAAAATCTAGACATGAAATTCTCAAAACCTTAAACTTCTAAAAATGAAATTTGATGAGATGTTGCTTTAAAATATGATTTTCAAACCTAGAACTACAAATCTAACTTCACAATTGAATTCTACAAAAAGACAATGACTACCCTCAACCTAGTGATATCTTCTTGAATTTTTTCTGATTTTTCCCTAGAAAATCATCCTTAGTTTTCCACAAACTGTCTCAAGTAGAGCAAAACATTATCACAATAAATCAGGCATGAACTCACTTTTCTTTATATTGGACACAATTTTCTTTTTTTTCTATTTTTCACGTTTTTCAAAAATTCGACAAAAAATGATAGCTGAAATTTTGATGAACCCAAGGTTCGTCCAAATTTTGATGAACATCAGGAATAAACTTTCAAAAAAATGGAAATTACACTTCAAATTTTACAAGCACCCGACGATACATCAAATTATGCATATTGTGTTGGACAGTTTCGTCGGATTTTGCAGTCAAATGAGTTAATGTATTGTTGGAACTTTGAAAATGTTCTGATTTTTTATAATTTTGTTATGGGAAAATTATTGCATCTCTAAATTTAATAGATTTATGTGTTTATATATATATATAAATATATGTACACATATGTATATACACAAAATCATGGATATACATATATGCATATTACATATATATATATATATGATTTCTAGTTTCCACAGTTCTATGTTCTTGATGATATACACATGTATATATATTTATATGTATATATATACACACACACAACTGTGTACACACACACGCATATATATATATATATATATAATTATTTGAGAATTGATTTCCGCCTAGGGCCGTACTACTCTGTTGGCGATGGATTGTACATTGCTTGCTAGGTGGGGCTCGGCCTCATCCGTACCCCTGCCCAGCCATATGGTGATGGGTTGCATTGCAGTCAAGAGACTGCCACAACAATCCTTTGGACTGTTGTGAGTAGTCCCTTGGACTACGCGTGGCCGCTACCATACAATGGTTGTCTGTGATTTAAATGATTTTTCTTAATTTTCATTCCTTATATATATATATATTAATATTTATTTATTTTTTATTTTTGTTTTATTATAAATATATATATATATATATATATATATATATATATTTATTTATTTATATTATATATGTTTTTTTTTGGAACATGTATACACTTAAAAAACTGAATGAGGCTTCCTAATTTGACATTTTGATAAAAAATAATAATAATAAATAAAGGACATTTATATATATATATATATATATATATATATATGTATATATATATAGATATATATATGATATATAGTATATATATATATATATATATATATATATATATATATATATATATAATTTTATATATGTATATATATATATGTATATATGTATATATGTATATATATATGTATATATGTATATATATATAGATATATTGATTTCTATTATGATTATGAAATTATAAATATGGCTATAATGTATTTATGGAAATAGGCAAAATTATATCAGAATTATTATCAATTTTTTATTTCAAAGTTACTTTATCAAAATTGGGGATTAAGTCTGATTGATTAATTATGAGTGAAATAAAATGAATTGTTGTATTAAGATTCTTTTTTGTAATAAAAAATGCATGGAAATTATTATGTATCTTGCATTGTGGATTCGTGTAAATCTGATTTGGCTTCTCTTCTTTATCGTTGTGTTATTTTTTTTGTCTTATTCAATGTGGGAACCTAGTAGATCTTAGGAATCTCGTTTAGAGATGTTGTGAACCTTAGGCTTCCAGAGGCATGAGATAATTGTTAGTCGATACTTTTCTTTTAATGTGCCTTAGTGTGGTAAGCTTTTTGGTATCAATGTTTTGAAAGGGTTGTATGATATTTTGTTGAGACTTTGATTACGTGCTTTTAGTGAGATGGGTAATGCCTCACATGTGTTTGGTTGAGATTTAATGATCATTTTATGTTGGTACAACCCTTGGTTTGGTTTATGTTTTGAGTCTCTAGGGAGAGTGGCTCTATGTGGAGATCGGCACCTCAAAAGGAGGAAGGGCAAGGATAACCCACGTAAGAGTTAGATTAAAAAGTGAAAACCTAATAAAATAATTAGGGGAATGGGTAGTAATAACATAATAAGATAATCTTAGATAGGTCATCTATCCATTAGGGCTTCCAAAGATTAATGGTAGACTAAGAAGGTCGTGGTTGGCAAGGTCGTTATCTCATCCTCATGAGAGGTTAACGACACTACATGAGTCCCCCTATGAGGCCAACACCTCAATTAGGAGGAAGGGCCAAGATAACCATAGATGGGGGCCAATGCCTCAAGCAGCCTGGTTCAGTCAGTGCTTGGAGGAAGTGCACAGGATAACCCATGTAGGACTATGTGATGGCATTCTCCACTAGTTTCCCTTATGCTTTTCTTTTGTGCTTGCCTCTGGAAGTGAGTTATGATTATGGTCTTTGATTTATTTAAGAAGTGGTTAATGGTCGTTTCCTTGATTGATTTATGATGTGTTTTATGGCCTTTTGTTCTTTATGATCATATCTTGGTTGTTGTCATTTATGATCTATGTAATCTCTTGTTGTTTCTATTAGAGTTATTGTTGCTATGTTATTTTTGTTGGAGTTAGTCTTGTTGGCATACTTGGTCGTGGTCACTTCCTTGTCACCTCTGAGCATGAGGGTGGGTTTTTCTATAACCCATGTGGTTGGGTGGAATGTGCTCCACACCTGTTGGGTTCCCCATCAGTGTTTGTTCTACACTGTATCTTTAGATGGAGTTGTACCTGATGTTCCTAATGTATCTATCCCACATGTATGGGAGGTTTTGATGTAACTCATGTATTGTGAACGTGTAATGTATTAAAAGATGATGTATTGTAAATGTACCCTTGTAATCATTCATGAATTATGAAATTTATGATGGTTTGGTATCATGTCATGTATTTATATTTATGCTTATGAATGTATGGATGTTATCTCTTGTAACTAATTATTTTAATGTCTATTATGGATGTAAAGTTAGTTAAGTTATTTAGCTTTATATGTATCTTTTGTTATGGGTTGGTTTTATGCAATGTGACCTCGTGTGCCCCAAAGGATTTAGATGTTTAAGATGTTATCATGTAATGTAATAATGTATTATGTTACATAATATGTTTATTTGTATTAAAAAAATGTGTGTTGTTGTTGTCCTTTGGGATTTGCACAATAGGCATTACACGTAAATAGATGGTAAAGATTAGAGTTAATTATTTTTCGTGAATTTATATCATCATGTAAAGAATGCATGCTTTTACCTAATTAGGTCATTTGTCATTATAGATATGGAGACAAGTGCATTTACATTAGTTTTAATTACAATTCCATTTGAAATAATTAAATTTATTTACAATTCCTCTAATATTAAATTTGTGATTTGTGTAAAAGTTATGTTTTTGATTAAATTTATTATAGCTTGTTATATTTTAAAATTTTAATTAATTTGAAGTAATGATTGCTATTGAGGTGCATTTAATATTTGAATTATTTTTAGATACATTTCAAGCAGATTTATTCCTAATACATTTAGATTAGATCTATTTACAAAGTGCATTCAAATTATATTTATCTACAAGTTATTTAAAATTAAATTTATTTACAGATTCATTTACTAATAGATTTGTGGTTTGTGGCATATGTTATATTTTGATTAATTTTCATTGAAGAAAATAAACATGTTACATTTGAATTAAATTTATTATAGGTTATATTGTAAATCTTAATTAATTTGAAGTAAACAAATGTATCGGCTAGGAATTTTAAATCAAAAGAAATATGATGCTTTGCATAATATAGGTTTTATAGTGCTTATCTATTTAAAAATATTATGATGGAAATTCTTTTAATCATAGTGGATTATTTAATTATTCATTGCATTATCTTTAATAAGATTGGATTATGTTCACATTCAAATGAATGGGTATCTATAGTCATCTTTGAACATGTTTAGATAGTTACTTTGTTTATATTATGAGTGCCCATTGGAATTGATTTCTTATGCATACTAGTGGTTCCATGTTTTTGATAATGTAAGAAGCATTTACAGGGTGTTGTACCCTACATAGAGAGCATCAAGGGCCAAAAAGTCTAGATCAAAAAAGCATTATCCAAAACACCACACCAAAAAACACCTAACTAAACCCAAATGGAGACTGACAGTACACATGGACCAACAACAAACCAACAGTATACTAGCTAGCCTTTCCCAATTCTTAGATAGTAGGTGAACCATATCATAACAGACCCACTCTTGGCAGTCCTTAGTTTTCTTTATCCAAATCTCATCCTTCATGGCAGCCGATAGGTTATTGGTGACACACTGAATCATCTTGACCATGAAGCGGGTCAACCCAAGGAATTTTTTTATCCAGAATGTCTAGAATATTTTTCAGCATACCAATCTCCTCCTCATTGCCTGTAGTATAGATAGGATCATTCTACTCAATCTCCAATGGCTTCAATGAATGGGAGGCCAAACCCTCCTTCTTAGCTAAACCATTGTCAGGAATAGAGGAAGGACCTCTAATTTTCTCATCATCCTCATTTGGTGACACCTCTTCCACATCACTACCTTTATTGTTGGACAGCTCCTCTTCAGTATCCAAATCCCTAACCTGCAATTTTTTCTCATTTTAGCCACCCTGCCAGAGTGCCAAATGATGGCATTGTAACCAATAACCAAGGTCTTCGCAACCACCGTATCACCCAAAGAATCCTTGCTCATAACATTCTTTCCTTTATTTGGAGGCACCTTCTCTTGCTTACCTTTTTTTTCATACCAATGTTACCAGTGGTCTTAGTAGGGGTAGATTTTACGTCACATAAGCTTATAGTTGCACTGGTTTGGGCAGCACCATCAACACCCTTGTGTTTTCTTGCAGTAGGCTTGGGTTCCTCAATAGGGGTTGGGTGAATTTTTCTGACAAGGCCTTTAGATTCGGTTGGGGACATGTTGGGCATGGTGGGGGGCTCAATTTCCTCAATATGAATAGCCGATAAAGGTTTCAAAGGGCACAAAGCTAGGTGGAAATGGTAGAGTCTTAGGATAAGACCCTAATGGAGAGGTAGAGGAGTAGGTTCATTGGGGTTAGCAGTAGCCAAAGGGTATGTGCAAGATCATCATGGAAAAAATAGGCCCTTAAGTGGCAAAAAATTTAGAAAAATCAGAGTTAGGCAACTTGAGGTAAAAATTTGAATAAGTTATCTATCTTATTCAAAAAATATGTAAGAATAAAACCTTATCAAATTGAATGTAGTTTCTAAACTACTAAGTTTATTTAAAAAAATAAAAATCTATTTTGAAAATTTGAAATTTCAATGCAATAGTACTTAAATTTCGGTGGAAAAATAAGTAGGTGTCTGTCTAACCACCCTAACCACAATAAAATGATAATATTTTTTTATAATATTTTAGATATAAGTAGAGGACTCATGTCTCGATGTGATGCATATTTTTTATAATTTTTTCCAAGTAATAATTAATTATGAATTTTTATTACAACTTTTAAAAAATATAAAACTTGTGTGTCTCACCACCTTAACTTGGTCAAAATCTCATGAAATTCATTTTTTTCTTTTTTAATCATATAGTATGTGAAGCATAGAATGTGATGCATATTTTAGATTCAAACAAATGTGATACCATTTGAAAACTATAGATGTTTTTCAATCATCCTATCAATCAAGACTTTAGTCATAATTCAAATAGAAAATGAATAATAATTATTTATTAAATTCAAAGTAAAGCATAATTTATATTGATGGAAAGCTGAGAATATCCTTTAAAAACTCTTTTTGTTTCATCAATTTTGGGTTAAAAAAAAGTCGTTAGCCCCCTACACATACCAATAATAATGCCGCTTTTTGGGCCATCATGATCCTGCACGTACCCTGAATCAATACATTTTTCAACCAAATTTTCAAGGTCCATAAGTAGGTAGAAGGGAAAGCTCATAAGAACCTTATGCCTAAGATGATTTAATAAGGGAAAATGGTAGTAGTAAAAATTATTGTACCTTCCTTCCAGTGCAATATATTTTATTAGAGAAAGGCACACTTGGTTCCACAATTGTAGAAGCACCTCCCAGTCAAACCTAGACTATTTGTGCATTGGCACCTCCACCCCCATAAAAAAATTATTCATACTTTCATTGTCCTAGGTATTAGAATGTTTTTGGATGCATCATTCCAGTGCATTGGAGACCCATAGCCTACACGATAACTTCCTCATCCACCATGAAGGAGATGACACCAATGGTAACATGATGATTCTTCCATGAATTAACAAATTGGGTCATTAAATTAGGGTTGTGACCCACAAGCCTCTCCATCATAGGAGCAATGCCACCTTCGATGCAAATGTGCCAGACTATAGGGTCTTTGCAAAATTTGTTGTAGTTATTTGGTTTAGTCCACACCCTTTCTCCTCCCATGATGTCACTCTACACATTGTATAACCAGGAACTCTGCAAACAAAGAAGGTTAGAGAAAATATCAGGGTATGTACAGGATCATGATGGGCCAAAAAGTGGAAATATGATGGGTATGTGGCTAACGACTATTATTTTACCCAAAATTGATGAAACAAAAAGGGTTTTTAAAGGAGATTCTCATATTTACACCAATATAAATTATGCTTTACTTTGAATTTAATAAGTAATTATTATTCATTTTATATTCAAATTGTGACTAAAGTCCTAATTGATAGGCTGATTGAAAAACATCTATAGCTTTCAAACAGGATCACATTTTTTCAATCCAAAATATGTGTCGCATTCTATGATTTGCATACTATACGATTAAAAAATGAAAAATTAAATTTCATGAAGTTTTGACCAAGTTAAGGTGGTCAAACATATGAGTGTTTTTATTTTTTTTTTAAAATTGTAATAGAAAATTCATAATTAATTATTTACTTGGAAACAAATTACAAAAAAATATGCATCACATCGGGGCATGAATCATCTACTTAGATCTAAAATCTTATAAAAAAATATTATCATTTTATTGTGGTTAGGGTGGTCAGACAAACACCTACTTATTTTTCCCTAAAATTTAAGCACCACTGCATTGAAATTTCAAATTTTCACCAAATAGATTTTTTTTTTTTTAAACAATCCTTGTAGTTTAGAAACTACATTCAATTTGCTAAAAATTCTATTCTTACATATATTTGAAATAATATAGATAACTTATTCAAATTTTTACGTCAAGTTGGCTAACTTTGATTTTTTTGAAATTTTTGCCACTTAAGGGCCTATTTTTTCCATGATGATCCTGTACATACCCATCAAGGTGGAGAAACCCCCCCACAATAAGGCATTTAATCTATGAATGGTAAATTTTGGTAATCAATCCAATGGACAGATCACATGCATGAGCATAATAATTTCCTGAAACCATCTTAGCTTATCCATTAATTGAGATCACATTCCATAACTAACTAAGAACAAAGGACATGATAGGAAGGAAAGGTTTTCCTTCCACATCATAGAAGCACAGAATTATTTTAAGAATAGCCATGGGGCTATAATTAGATATCTCCAAAACTATAGTATTTAAGGATTGGCCACCTTTAGTTAACCCACAAAAAGGAGTTAAAAGGTGTGAAGCCAAAATAGCAGCAAAATAAAAGATACAAAGAAGCTTAGTCTCATAATTACAAGTCACATCAAAATCAAAAAACTCAAATTTCAAAATCCAATAGTTTAAGCAAATCCCCATAAGGATATTATGACAAGTACGATCCAACTTAGTAATAATCCTCTGCTACTTGCCGCAAAAATCCTGATTACCCTGTTCAAAATTGCCTCCATCTTATTATTTGAAAAAGTATACTTGTTGTCCATCCCATTGATATAGCTCATCATCCATCTCATCACTTCAATAATACAACAAAGCCCAAAGAGTAACCAAGTGGGTACCCTAGATAACTAGCTAAGCATGTGCAGTATTGTCATCATGGGTCAAGTAAGGGATTTGTTCCTTAACTATAATACTCTAAATCTTAAGTGGAAGTATGTTTATGTCCCGCCAACATTTGGATAGTTTCTAGTGTGTGCTAAAATTGGCTAGGGCATCCGCCACTTGGTTCCCCTCTCTATAGATATGATTGGCCACATTATTTTTTAGTTTAGAAACTAGGAACCTAATATCAAGAAGAATATCCTTAGTGTCCCATCCCAGTAATCTACCACAATTAATAGCCCCAATAATAGTCCTGAAGTTCCCTTCAATGTGTAGTTTCTCTATCCCTAGGGTAACAAGTATTTGTAAGCCCTTTAATAGTGCACGGGCTTCTACTATCATAGATGAGTGGCATCTTATCCCCCCACCATAACCAACCACTAGTTTTCCCCTATGGTCTCTAATTAATCCTCCTATACTTGTTCTTCCTAGGTTTCCCTTAGCAGACACATAAAAATTTAGTTTATGCCAACCCCTCTTAGGAGGTTTCCAAATAGTAGCTCCTCGGGCAAGAATGTTGGAGTTGTCATAAGAGTTGGCATCCAATAACTAATGCCCGACTTTGGCCATGTTTATATCCAACTTAGTCGGACCTATTCCTGGGGTTTTCCCTTTGAAGAGAGAGATGTTTTCCTCAATGAGTTGAGCACCAATACCTAACACCTCTTTCGGGTGCATCTCAGTGTTCTTGAATATCCTAGTGTTCCTCTCTTTCTATAAACACCAACATATAATAGGTAGAACTTGGTTCAAAATTTTAATAGTTAAAGGATGGGAAAAGAGCCCAGACCAGCTTAAAATAAAGGATGTGATTTCCTTACTCATAATCCATTGAAACCCCCTTGTTCTCATATTATCTTGTGTAAGAATATTGTTATGACAAACAATCCACCAGAAGAAATTGACTTTCGATATCATGTATCAGTTCCCAACCTCTTTCCATAGAATATTAGCAATCACTTTATCAGTCAGCTATCTATAGGTAAATTTCATAGTGATATCACCCTAGTGATCATGTATCCAAAAGAACTCATCCCCATGATGTGAAGATGGTAATCTAGTGAGGGCCAATAGTTCCTGGAGAGACTTGGCAAGATTACACAAATTTGGGGATAAAGGATAGTAAATGCTAATATCATTCCATTTCCTATCCCTCAAGGGACAAATTAGGTAATCACTAACATATATACCAAACACTTGCTGTGCATGACCTTTGAGAAACTTGAACTCAAAAGAATCTAGGGGAGCGTCTAGTAACCAAGTATCTTCCCAGAATCTAATTTTATTACCATTAACTATCTTCCATGTAATCTTGTTCCTCAAAATATCCTCAAGGCTATAAATCCCCTTCCAAACGAAGGACCCTGAAGGATAGGCCTCCAAAACGTAGTCAATCAATAGCCGAATTAGCAAGTATTTAGCATTCGTTATCCTGTACCAATCCTTCCAATCCCTCAGATGATCACATCCCACTTTGGCCATGAGAGCTCTATTGGAAAGAGAAATGGTTCTTATCCCAAGACCAACACTACTTTTTGGTTGGAAAACCTTATCCCACTTCACCAAAGAAGGTTTATTTTTCTCCTTAGTACCTGACTAGAGGAAAGACCTTTGAATCTTATCAAAATTTTTAGCTATATACCTAGGCATCTTAAATATGGATAGGGAGAAGATAGGGATACTTTGAAGGATTGCAGTAAGAAGTTGATGATTACCAACATGACTAAGTAAAGAGCCTTACCATCTAGCAAGCTTACATTGAATCCTCTCCAAAATAGAATTCTAGAACTCCAGAATGACTTCTTTGATTGTTAGGGGTAATCCAAGATATACCGAAGATAGGGAACCACTCTGAAAACCCAAAACAACAACAACCTATGATTGTAGGTTAGGAGTGTTGTTAAAGAAGTAGATCATGCTTTTGTTGTAGTTGATGCATTGTCTCAAACAAGCAACGTAGTTGTTGAGACATTTTTTCCATTTCCTAGATTACAGCATCGAGGCTTTACCAAATAGGAATGTATCATCCACAAACTATTGTATCATGGTTGAATCAAGGGTAGAAGCAGCCTTGATACCTTTTATAGCTCCCTCTGACAACATACTAGAAAATTTTCTACTTAGAATGTCTGCCACTGTTATAAACAAATAGGGAGACAAGGGGTCTCCCTTCCTTAAACCTCTCCCTACCTAAAAAAACCCAGAATGGTTCCATATTGATCATATTATCCTCTTGCTTTATTTTGCTTTTGAGGTAATCATTATGTATAGACATGTTTGGATAAGTTGGGAACTCATAAATGCTTAAGTCACTTCCTTTTGAAAAGTTATGGGTGGTAGGTTTTTAGGCTTCTAGAGGAGATAGGAAACCTATTTTGTGTGAAATTTTCCCATGATTAGACCTTTTCGTTGACCTTTGTGTATCCATTGATCGTATCTCTATTTTTAACTTGTGGGTGTACCTTGTTCCATGATTTTCTTTTCCCTTTGGTTATGAATATGAGTGAGATGGTTCATGCCTCGCACATGCTTTAGTTTTGTGGCTTTTATGTTTGGTACACCCCTTGTGGTTGTGAGTATTATTTTGGAACTATTGGGGAGGGTGAATCTTCATGGGGGGCAGCGCACAAAGGGGCTATTAGGGTAACCCATGGAAGAGTTTCCTAAACAAGTGATAATATAATTGATGAATTAATGGGTATGGGTAGTTAAAATTTAAACAAGTTTAATTATGTGCCTCACCCATACTGTTAGTGCTTTTGCAGGCTAAGGATGGGATGAGAATACCTATTTAGTAAGATTATTTCCTTGTCCTCACAAAAGGTAAGTGGTCCTGAATGAGTCACCCTACAGAGCATCGCCTTGAGATAGGAAATGAGGATAAGCATAGATGGTGGCGGTACTTTGTGATAGGTTTCCTAGATAATCCATGTAAGGCCATGTGATGACACTCTCCCATAGTACCTGTTTATTTTCCTTTTGGTTGGTAGCCTCTAGAAGTGTTGTACTTGTTTCATATTATTTTATGTCGGTGTTGAGTTAGCCTTGTCAGCTTGACCTTGTTTGGATTTGGATCCTTTCTTGTCATCTCCTAGCACAAGGGGTGGACCTTCAGGTCCAGGCGGTTGGGTGGAACATGTTATGCACCCCATTGGGTTCTTAGGACATGTTCGTGATGTAGAAGCAGATGTAGAGTTCCAGAGCTTCACTTGGTTGAAGACTGTTCCTTAATCATCTTTGATGTAATTATTCGTGTAGTTGATGTATGCTTCATGTTGTTATAATGGAAGAATTATGTAATGTATTCATGTATTCATGATGTTTTGTATCTATGGAAAGAAGCTCCACAATTGTAACATGGAACTATGAACTGAATCATAATAAAATGCTATATCATTTTCCTCTCTGTTTCTCATGGATGATTATATATTATCATTATGTAATCTTGATTTATTCACTTTCATTTGATAAATCTAGTGATTAGTAATGACCATTTTGTACACCCCATACGATATAAATGACCTTGTAAATGCATAATTACTTTTCTTGTAATGTATGTACATTTTCATCATATGTAATTTTTCACTTTCAAAAAAAAAAAAGTGCAATGTTTGTTGTCCTTTGGGGTTCACACAACGGGGCATTATAGAATCAGGCATCTCCAAGGAAACCCTACGGTCAAATAATCAAGAGATGACTAAAGAAGAGAAACGTCAGCTACAACAAGCATAACTTGCAAGGAAAAATAATGAGGAGACTATAAGAAGATTAGGTGTAGGGGGAATTGGTGCAGGAGATGGAGATGGCTCTTCCAAGCAATCCACAAAGATGGTTTTCTCAAAAAATGTGGATGATATCCCCATTTCTAGAGAGCTCATGATTCAAGTTGATACAAAAAATGATGTTCATATAATACAACATATATTGAATTACTCACATACAAAAATATAAGCATACATATATCCACACCACAAAGACTCCTAGATACATGTTTATACATTTATATATATCATCCAAAGCTTACTACCTAATGAATGAATTGTATGCAAATTTTATTTTCCAGAGCAATAATTAAACCAAGAACTCTAACAGGTATTCAATTAGAGGTCCACTATACAAAACTTAACTTAGGGAGGGTAACAATGGAGCAATGTCAAAGGGAAATTTGATAACAAGAAACAAATCTAAAGACAAATAAGCTATAAACTACTAACCCAGTTTTCAAAGGTATCAAGTAATGAATCAATTAGATTCTAGACAAATATAAACATATCAACTATAATAACGGGAAATATAGTAATAGAAACTTGGTCTAATACTGACATACATCTCTTTAGTCTGGTATAAGTACACATTTCTTTGCCCTTGTTATATCTTCTCAACCTTATTATATGTATACATCTTTGTGATTTGGTTATAAGTATACAATAAGTGCGCAACATTTAACAATGATAATGAAGATGAGGAAGTGAAAAAAAACCCATGGTTGAGGTAAATGGAGGAGAATCAAGCATCTCCAAGGTAACCCTATAATCAAATAATCAGGAGATGATTAAAGAAGAGCAGTGTTGGAAACACCAAGCATAACTTGCAAGGAAAAAGAATGAGGAAATTGCAAGAAGATTGGCTATAGGTGGAATTGGTACAAGAGATGGAGATGGCTCTTCCAAGTCATCCACATAGATGGTTTTCTACAAAAATTTGGATGATATCACCATTTCTAGAGAGCTCATGATTCAGGTTGATATGAAAAATGATGTTATTCATACAATATAGCATATATTAAATTACTCACATATAGAAATAGAAATATACATATATGCACCATAGAGACTCCTATATATGTTTATATATAAATATATATATCATCAAAAGCTTACTTCCTAATGAATGAATCATATGCACATTTTATTTTCCAGCACAATATTTAAACCAAGAACTCTAACATCCATTCAACTGGAGGTCCATTGTAGAAAGCTTAACTTTAAAGGGAGGGTAACAATAGAGGCAACAGTGCATGCTAAAGGAACTAATAGATATACAAGATAAAACCACCATGGCTTCAAAATATATAGGTCATTTGGCCATTGATGGTTCCAAGATTTAAAAACCGATCCAGTATCACATAATTCATTGATAATAAAATTGAAGTAACCTTTATTATAACTGAGATGTTTATATCTGTCAAGATTCACACCAACTCAAGAAAGGAGAGTGTGTTAATTATTGTAGAGGAGATGATTTTTCTTTTATTTGTTCTCTATTTGATAATCTAATAACCAAAAGAATGCTTTGTTTTCACAAAGTACCAACATGCCAAATTTCCTTTTCAAACATAATTAAATTCCAAGAGAAGAGAAAATCATGAGATCCTGGAATACTCAAAAAAATAAACTAAAGATTGATGTTGAGCTCTTTTCCTAGCTTGCAGCTACATACACTTCTCAAATTCGAATAGCATTTCCCAAGGATTCAATTCCAAAAACCCCGAACAAACAGAATAGACAGAGAACTTTCAAGAACTAGAAGATTATTCATGGAAGGGGAAAACAAGATTGTTTTTCAAAATACAACCCCAAAATCCCCTCTCCTAGTTAACTCAAACTAATTTAATTACTTCCCCACTCTCGTCGTAGTTTCCTACCCTTCCTTTAAATTGATTATTTTATTTATCTAAACCACAACATATTAAAGCCTTTATTTTAATTATCAAAATACTTTTAACTTAATAACTTTATTTTTAATATAATAATCAATCAAACATTAACATTAAAGTAAAACATGAACTAAATGACCTAGAAATGAAAAAAAAAAAAAATAGAAAGGTGTAAGACTAAAGGGGTCCACCTAAAAGTGTGTTTCAGACATGAAGCAACTTTGAAATTCTAGAATATTTGACTTTTAAGTCTGGAGGGAGACTTGTGCCTATCTAGGTGACTTAGTCCACTTTCAAAAAAATTATGGAAAACTATACCAGAGCCCATTTCATCCAAATGGGTATCCAAATCTATAAAAAAAAATTGAAAAATAGGTTCAATGGACCTAAAAAGCCACTATTGGTGACTTAGTCCACTTCTAAATTTCTAAAAATTCGGAAGTGGAAACGAAAGCCCTAAGTTTACACTCTAGTTTCCCATAGGTGTCTAATTATGAAACTCTAATTTTTGGACCTGAAGGTGAATTTTTGTTGATATTGTGGCTACATCAACAAAGAGATGTCTTCAACAAGTCTTCAATTTCTTCTTCAATGATCTTCAAACCCTCAAAGTACCTAAATCTACAAAGACACAAAGATAGAAGGGTAAAATGTTGATTGTTAGGGCATGGGGGTTTGCCAAGTGGTCAAACCCCTTTTAGGTAATTAAACCAAATGAAGAAATAATGTAATGAAGCATGAAATAATGGATTTAATACCTTTCCATAATTTTTGATCTTGAATTTATGCAACAAAACATGAATAATCATCCCTTGAATGTCCTTGGAAGCTATCTTGATGTCTTAGAATGTAAGAACCCTAGCTAAGTGCTTAAGAAGAATGATGAGTGATTGAGAAGATTGATTGATGGAATGAATGAATTAGGTCAAATGAGATGGAGAACCCTATATTTATACACAATTATATACCTCATCATAGGCCGACCTTAGGTCTTAAAGAATAAAAGCCCAAAATAAATTTGAATTAATATTGATTTGTGTGCCACATGGGACTAAGTTGCCCAAGGTGGCAACTTAGTCCACCTAGGAAATTTTGAGTGGATGTTAGAGATTAAGATGTATTAATTTTATTTTATTAGGTTCTTCAACAAGACACTTAATTAAGGCCTATAAGTGCGTATAAGGGCCATTTAAAACATAAGAAAGGTGTAAATATTGATGACAAGCCTAGGAAAGTGTGAAATTTTGTTACAACACTTTACAACACTTTGAGATAGGTATTGGTAAGGTTATTTAGGTGAATTATAATATTATGGTCCTAGAAAAGTGTGAAGATATTTTACATCTTACAACACTCTTTCCAAACATCAATAAATGGGTATGTGCAAGATCATGATGAGCCAAAAAGTGGCAATATTGTGGGTATTTGTAGGGTATGTGGCTGCCCACTTTTTTTACCCAAAATTGATGAAACGAAAAGGGTTTTTAGAGTAGATTCTCAGCTTTCCACCAATATAAATTATTCTTTAATTTGAATTTAATAAATAATTATTATTCATTTTCTATTAGAATTACTACTAAAGTCCTGATTGATAGGCTGATTAAAAAACATCTATAACTTTCAAATAGTATCACATTTTTTGAATCTGAAATATGCATCACATTCTATGATTCACATACTATAGGATTAAAAGAAGAAAAATTAGATTTCATGAGGTTTTGACCAAGTTAAAGTGGTTAGACATACAATTTTTTATATTTTTTAAAAGTTGTAATAAAAAA
>VDFB02233688.1:0-11474 GCA_007258455.2 Sequoia sempervirens | reverse complement strand
GTAAATTTTTGAGGAATTCTAAAATTCCTCAAATGTCCTTTTCACTCCCACTTGGGGACAAGGAATCCCTTTTTGTGGAAATCTCCTCACTCCCCAAGGTGCATGTCCTTTTTCCACCTCATGTACCTTCTTGACAACTCATCTCCATCTCATCTCCCCTTGGCCACTTCACCCTCCACATGTCAAGATGTGAGGGCTTGTGGGTTCTCAACCCACCATAGCCCTTCATCTTGACCTTGTTGGATCAATCTTGACCATTGAATTCTCTAGAGAATTCAAGATCCTCTATAAATACCCCCTCTTCAAGGGCATTTTAGGGAGAACACTTCTTCATTTGAGCAACCTTATGCTACTAATTTTCCTTCTCAACACTTAGTCAATTTGCAACTACATGTTGCCATTTTGTGCACTCATCCAATTTTCAATCACATCCACTTGCATTTGCATCCAAACACATAGCAAAGATCTTCAATAGAGTCATCAAGGAGCACACATCCTATCTTAAGCAAGGGCCAATCAAAGGAGTATCAACTACAAAGGAAGGTAAAACTGTTTGTCTTGTGCTATCTACTTTCTTTAGTGTTTTGTCACTCTCTTTTGGCTAATCTTGAGGTGTCCTTGATATTTTGTTTTTCATATCTCTTAGTTGTTTTTCTCATTTAGAGAAGTGCAAATATCGAGGTATACACTATGTACACATGGTAAAGTTGAATGATGTATGCATGCATTGTACATCCTATTTTTTATTTTAAACATGTATCTTAAATTTTGAAATTTGTATGTGCATGCTCAAGTTGAATCAATGTATGTATGTGTATGTATTTGTATGTATCCTATTTAAACGAATTTGCTTAGACATTTAAAATTTAACTATTTCTTGTAATTTTGTACTTGTTTGTTAATTTTGTATAATTTAATGCAAGTTCACTTATATATATCATGGATCAATTCAATATTAATGATATCATTAATCCACCTCCTCAGCAACCTCCACCTCTCCCTCCACCCCCTCCCCCTCCATCCCCTCCCCCTCATAACATCCCACCTCCACCACCTCTATGATCCGATGAGGCTTGCTTGCGAGCATAGATTAGTGACAATGTTGCATCCATTCAGAATTAAATCAATGCTATTCAAAATGAAGCATTGATTCCACCACACGTGAGGCATTTTGTATCTGCGATGCAAAATGTTGTTGATGCCATTAGGTCTATTGATGTGGAATTCAATAGGCATCAATGATGGTGAGAGGATATGAGACAATTTTATTCAAATGGTCTCTCCTATAAAAAAATTTTGGACCTGAAAAATAACAAAATCCCATCTTGCAACTTTTTTTGTTGACCCTATACTCACTTACTCATTCTTGCAAATAAACCTAGAATGAGGTGGTGAATACATCCACAAATGACTACACATTTTTGGGCAATGGTGGATGGTATTTGACCATCCACCACACTCCGATTTGGAGGTCCATTTATAATTTTTGAGGAAACTATATGCAAGGTTTGTTTTGGGGAAAAAGCTCAATTATTTTGATTTTAAATCATTTTAGGGTGTTGGTGGCGAAACGCCACAACAAAGGTTAGGGGCACAAATTTCTCCCCAATGCCCCATGTATGCCCAACCTCTTGTTTCTCCTCCTACTCCTCCCATTCCTACACATGTGCATCATCTTTCAATTATATCTACATTAGGATCTTTGAGTACGCTCACATGAAACCTTGATGAGCATACTTTTGTGATGGCGACTGGGGAGCCTAGACACCGCAATGATGAAGGAGCATTCTATGGAGTTGTTCCTAGTACCACTCCACGAGTATTGACACCCCATGCATATACTAGTTGCCATCAGTTATGCTCTGGACCTGATCAGGCTACACCCAGTTCAGGTGGACATGGAGATTCTGGTGGAGAATCTGGTCGCATTAGTTCATACGTTGATTTTCTTATTGCAGAGAATCACCTTGCACACAATGAAACATAGGTATAAATATGCATGTACATGTTGAATTTATAAGAATTTTTTTAAGCAAGTGTGTTTTTAATGAACATATATAAAAAAAATTACAATGTTTTAACAATCAATTTTTTTGGTGTAGATGACACTAACCATAGGGGAACCATCTGTTCCTTGAGTTTTTATTTCGACACTAGTGCAAGTTAGCAACCCTTATGGGGTATTTTAATTTCAATTTTTTAAATAATATGAAATAATTTTTTAACTTGACTTTTTTAATTTCTAATTTAATCATGAACATATGTTTTAAATATGTTGGTTCAAGGGAGTCAATTGACTTCCCTGTTGGTTCCACCTGAGGATTTGTTGAGCGCTCATCCATTGTCAAGCATCTTGCATCAGGTGTAGGTACATGTATATTGTAAATTATTTAAAGTTACTATACATACAATTTTGTATTTTTAATTCACTATATATCAAACATGCATGTACAATTAAATTTATCATAAGAATTATGTCTATGTATGTAGGTTGACACAACAATGAGAATGGGGATCAGACGTGGTGGCAACTCAGGAGACATCTGATTTTTAGGTTGTTTAAAACAAATTTTACACAATGTGTGCACACTTGAATATATATTTTAACCTAATTCAAGTACACATGTGCTTTAAATTTGACCTTGTAGGACTTTGTTAGTGCTATTTTCTACCTTGATGAGGTCACACGGCCACCTCAACTAGGACATGTGGAGTAGCCTCATATGGTAATTGAATTTTTTTATTATATTTAAAGTCAATTAAAAATTATACATTGTGAATAACTTAAATTAAATTTAAAATTGAATATATATATATATATGCTCATACATGTTAAATTCTTTTTCTTTTATAGCATGAGACACATCTTGTAGCTAAGCATGTGGAGATGGGTCCTATAATAGAGGATGCACAACAACCTCTTACGGTACGATTTGTAGTGCCCCTCCAGTCGTGCTACTATGTGTTTAGATTTGTATATGTTGTTAGACAATACCTTTACTTTGATAGACCTTGATACCTTGTTATTGTTTTTTATCGCTGGCTTTAGAGCGATGTGGATGTTATTCTATGATGAGATGATGCACTATATGGAGGTTATGTTTCATGTTATGCTTTTGATTAGCATAGTTTTTAGTATTGATATATGTTTATCTATTGATTAATGTTGCTTTACGTTCGTCAATTTTGATGTGACTGTATTGGTGAAGGGGACGGGATTACATCACTCGCATGTGAACGCCCTATGATTCTGTGATCTCTCTTCATGGTGTGACTATTATGATTATCCATGTACGACATTCATTTTGGTTACAGGATTGCAGGTACAGGACATCGTCTCCACCTGGTTTCACGGGTTTGAGCGTGTCCATTGGCCAACGGTATTCGATTGGGAGATAGTAGCTAGGTTTTCCATGCCAATTCATCACCCTAGTCATAGTGTGTCGTCGAGTTTTAGTCAGGTTAAGTTGCTTCTTTGTTGTTCTCTCCTTGATTTTATTTAATTGCAAGTTGGAAAAGGTAAATAAATGGCTTTATGTATTTAAGTTGTTTATTAAATAAATCTAGTTATAATGTTAGAAATGTTATTTAATTTGTTCATTAATTTAATTTAATTAATTAAATAATCTAATCTTGGATTAGATATATTTTATTGATTAATTAAATTAATTGTGTTGAAATGAATTAAGTTGTCCATTTTGGAATTAAAAGTGTTAAATTCTTTTGGAAAGAAATTTTTTAAATTTTTAAATACTTTTTGAAAAGAAATTAAAATTCTTAAACTTCTTTGAAATAAACTTCAAAAAAGTAATAAAGTCATGTTGAAAAGTAATTGATGTCTTCTTAAATTCAAAAAAAAAAAAAAGAAAAAGAAAAAAAAAGATTATTGTTAAAAAGAAATGAAGGTATTCTTGTTTTGGATATGCATTATTGGATTTGGGAGAAGACTTTGGAAGAGCTTTGGAAAAATTATCTTGCAGGGAAGCTCAACTTTTCTTCTTCAAGCTTCAAATCACAGATTCTTTCTTGTTTTATTGTTTGAAAATTTGCATTTTCAATTTTGAAAACTTGCTTGGAAACAATTTGAAAACCTTGTTGAATCATGGAAGAAATTTAGATTTTTGTATAAAAACAAAAACTTACAACAGAAACTTTCAAGTTTAACAATAGAAATTTTGAAAAGGAAACAAAATGAAATTAGAAAACCTCTGTTTGGGAGTTGAAATGTTTCATATCAAATTAGAAATTGAAATCAGAAAGCTATGTTTGAAAATTAGTTTTATTGTAATTTTTCTATAGAAAATTGGTTCAATTTGACTGTAAAATGGATATTTTATGTAGATATATATATATATATATTTGCATATTGGGTCTGGGTTATTTTTTAAAAAAATAAAAAAATTTGTTCATATTAAAATTTTGGCACAAAAATGAATTTTCGAAGGATGGCTTTGCGCAGTGGTTTAGTGTGGGCTAGGGCCCGCGTGCCCTAGCTTGTCCTGATCTCTGCGTCCCTGCTCGGCGTCTGAGCCTTTTCTGTAGCTTTCGGGGGGAGGGTTTTTGCTTGTTTGTAGGGGTGTGCTGGTCGGATAGGGGTATTCAACTTTTTGGCTTGTGGACGGGCGTTCTCTGCCTTTTATCTACACTTGGTGTGTCCTTGGCAGGTGGTGTGTGGTGGTCTGTGTTTGTGGGTCCCCTACCTCGTTTCTATCTCATTTTGGTGGGGTTTGTACTCTTTGGTCCATGGAGTATTGATGGCTAGCCTCTTCTCAGGTATCCTCTAGGGATTTGGAGATGGTTGAGCCGTCTTCTTCGATGCATGCCAGTGTTAAGGAACAGACAAGTGAACCCCAATCTGGGGAAGGGGTCTCCTCTTCAAAAGGGATGTTTCGAATTAAAAAAGTAAATGGTTGTTTAGAGAGATCTAAGGATCGACCAGTGTTGGTTATTCAACCTAAGCAAGTTTTGGAGGATGTTGAATACTGGTGTAATCATGCCCTTATTTGAAAAATTTTGGGCCTTCATCTTTCTTTACCTATGCTGGAATCCTGGGCACGTTGGGTTTGGAACCCAGAAGGTGATATGGAGATCCTTTTAGCAGCTAATAATTATTTTCTGGTTATATTTTCAAGCATGTCGGATAGAAATAGGGCTTTTGAAGGAGGCCCTTATTTCTTTAACCAGGTGGGGCTCTTCATCAAGCCTTGGCACATGGGCTTCAACTCTGCTGAGGAGATCCCCTCGTGGGTGCCTATGTGGGTTTGACTGTCGAGGCTTCCATTGGAATTCTGGAGGGAAGATATTCTTCACTCAATCTCATTACTTCTTGGAAAAGCTGTGGGATCAGCTACTCAAACTCAAGATCACAAGGTAATTTATTTTGCACGTATTTGTGTAGAAGTTGATTTAAATAATCTATTACCAGATTCTATGGAGATTTGCATGGGATCATTTTCTTGGATCCAACAGCTAGATTATGAGACCCTACCATTTAGATACAGAATTTGTCATGAACATGGTCATTTACACCGCAGATGTCCCAGAAATAAATCTTCTCCCTTGGTTTCCTCTAGACATCCTAGGGAGGACAAGGGGAAGGCTCCTTTGTCTAATGGACCTACAAATAAGGAGAGTTTGATTCTAGTTAAGTCTAGTAACAAAGGCAAAGGCAAGAAGAGAACCTGGATGGAAAGACAAAATGATGGCACTTTTAATAGGTTTGATGTTCTTGAAGACTTGGTCCAAGAGGAAGGAATTCCAATTGAGCTCCCTTCTGGGGCTAAGGGTCAGGATGAGGTTCAGGATGAGGATGCAAAGAAAGAGGATCATATTTTATCTCCAGGGGATCAACAGGTTGGACAGATGGCTATGGATTTGCCTTCTCAAGTTCAGGATATCAGAGATCTTTGGGGGTCACTAGTTCCAGAGGGTACAGTTGTGTTGTCTTTTATTCCCCCTACTACTAAGGGGACCTCAGATTTTGTAAAGGGTAACAAAGCTTCTCCTGCCTTAGGCCTTCAGCAGAAATCCTTTAAAAAGGGGCCTCTAGACAAACTGTCAAGGAGTGGAAGGAAGACCGATCAAGAGAAGGTCAAGATTATGGATGATACATTGGTTGAGTCGGGGTCTGTGAAACCCATTGATTCCCACTTCTCCCAACCCCATAAATGACTATTTTATCATGGAATGTAAGGGGGTTGAACAGCATCCCTAGACAAAAGGTTGTTCGCGGATGAATTGAGTCCTAGTCTCCTGATATTGTCTTTATTTAGGAAACCAAGCTTACAGTGGATGGTTTGGCTAATTGTGCCCCATGTATTTTGCCTCAAGGCTATTAGCAAGGGGTGGGTGCTCAGGGAAGTTCAGGGGGGTGGCTTGCTTGTGGAACCTAAGGAAGGTTTCCCCCTTATGGTGGATTTCTATTCGGTCTTCCATTTATATGGTCGCCTCTAGCTTTGAGACTGGAGAAAGGTGCCTTTTTTCCAATATTTATGCTCCTACGGATTTTTTAGGTAAGTCACATCTTTGGACTCACATCAATTTCATCTGATCCCTGGACCCATTTGTCCCATGGATTATGGCTAGTGATTTTAATGTTGTTACTAGTTTGGATGAAAAATGTGGTGGGTTACTCAGGCTGGACCCTTCTTCAAATTTGCTCAGAGATAATATTGGTTTCCTGAATCTCATTGATGTGAAGCCAACCAATGGTGTTTTTACATGGAATAATAGGAGGTGTGGTGTTGAGGCTATTTCAGAAAGGCTTGATAGATTTTTGGTATCCTACTATTGGATGAATAACTGGTGGTCCACTATTTCAAAAATTCTGGATTGGAGGGGCTCTGATCACTGGCCTATCAAGTTCTCTGCCACCTCATATGGGGTTTCCAAAAACCCTTCTTTCAAATTTCAGTTGATGTGGTTAAGAGATCAATCTCTACAGGAACTTATGATGGATTGGTGGTATGAAGGGATGCATGCCCATGGTACGACCATGTTTTCTTTTAGTAAGAGGCTTCAACATGTGAAATATAGGCTTAAGAGGTGGAATAAACAATGTTTTGGGAACCTACATGCTCAGAAGATTGTTGCTCAGTCCAAGTTGGATAATGTCACTCGTCAGATTCGGGACCAAGGGTTGACCTCTGATCAGAGTAAAGTTGAGTCCTTGGCTCTTAAGGGATTAGAAGAGTGGGAGCTTTGGGAGGAGATTTTCTAGAAGTAGAAATCTTGTGTTGATTGGCTTCAAGAGGGGGATAGGAACACCGCTTTTTTTCATAACTCAGTAAAGGCTCGGAGGCTTGGGAATTCTTTCTCCTCTCTTGTTTCGATTGAAGGGGCTCATCTCTCTTCTGATGAAGAAATTTCCAGGGAAGCTATCAGGTATTTTTCAAATCTGTTTACTAGAGAGGATCTTGCAGCTCAGGCTGAGGAGAGGGCCATCTTGGATTGCATTCCTCACCTGGTCTATTGTGAGATGAATGGGGCTATTTTGTGTCCTATCTTGTTACCTAAATTGGAGAAAGTTGTGTTTAATATGAAAAAAGGCAAGGCTCCTGACCCAGATGGGTTTCCAATTGAGTTCTTTCAAGAATTTTGGGGGGTAATAAAGTTTGATCTCCTCGATGTGGTTCAGGAATCACATAGGATCAAACAAATGCTTAAGTTTTTGAATTCTACATTTTTGGCTCTCATACCTAAGAAGGAGGGGGCTAATCGTTTGGATCAATTCAGGCCTATTGCTTTATGTAATGTTGTCTACAAGATCATCACCAAATTGATTGTTGAGAGACTCAAACCACTCCTTGGTGCTTTGATCTTTGCTGAGCAGGGGGGTTTTGTTCGAGGAAGACAAATTTTGGATGGTGTTGTGATAGCAATGGAGGCTATTCACTCTATGGATTCCTCTAAGGAGAAGGCTATGTTTATTAAACTTGACATGGCTAAAGCTTATGATCGGGTGAGTTGGGAGTTCTTACAAAAAATTCTCTTGGATTTTGGCTTTGAAGAGGAGTGGGTGAATTGGGTTCTTAGTTGTGTGACCTCATCCTCTTTTTCAATTCTTATTAATGGGGAACCTTCATAATTGTTTAGTGCTTCTCAGGGACTTCGACAAGGGGACCCTTTATCTCCTTATTTATTCATTATCATGGCGGAGGGTCTTGGCAGATTTATTAAATCTCAAGTGAGGTAGGGTCTTATCCAAGGTTGGAGTTGGAACAATATCTTCCCCCCTACTCTCATCTTCAGTTTGTGGATGACACTGGTTTGATGGGTATGGCTAGAATTAGTGAGGCAGTGAACTTCGAGAGAGCTTTAGACATCTATTTGAAAGCTTCAGGTCAGAGTGTTAATGATGATAAATCTTCCATCTATTTCTTTAATACCCCTCGGCTTATTCAGAGAAGGATTGCTAGGATCCTTAGATTTCAGATTGGTTCTCTTCCCTTGATGTACCTTGGGATTCCTTTGGCTTTGGGATGTCAGTGTAGAGATTATTGGCAGGGGATTTTGGATAAATTCTAAAGTAAGGTTAGTCACTAGACTTACAGATGGTTATCTTCTGCTGGGAGAGTGATTCTCCTAAAGATTGTGGTGCAGTCTCTCCCCATTTATAGGTGTTATGTGCAGGTTCCCCCTTCCACCTTTGTGAAGGAATTTGATGCTCTATCTCGACAATTCCTTTGGTCTGGCTGCCTTCTTTCCTCGAAGTGGAGTTTAGTCAAGTGGGAGTCTATTTGTAGGCTGAAGCATGCTGGGGCCTTGGTCTCAAGTCGGTGGCTCTTGTTGTCATGGCATTGGCAACTAAGTTGTACTGGAGGTGGTGCAACAATCAGGATCAAGATTGGGCCAAGATTCTTTCCCACAAGTATCTTCCAAGTGTTGATAGCCAAGATGTGTCGCAGCTTGCTTTGTTGGGCAAAGGATCTTGTATCTGGGATACTCTTAAAAAGGGAGCTCAACTTATTAAGGATGGTCTCTTTTGGATCTATAATAGAGGCTCTAATGCTCTGTTTTAGCAGGACTCTTGGGATGGCCACCCTCCCATTCTTTCTAGATTCCCTTAGTTTCAGCCTCTTTGCCATATTTTTACCAATGCTGGGTGGACTAAGGTGGAGCATTTTAAAATTGTTAAGCATATTGGTCAGGTAGAGGTGACTTGCTGGAACGATCCTCAGGAGTAGCCTAGGGTGGTTCCAATGAGGATCGTGTTGATCTGGCTAAAGTCTTGGAAGGTAGGTTTTGTAGCTCCCTGAATGAGAGGGACACATTGGCTTGGAGTCCTAGCCCAAAAGGTAAATTTATTGTTGCTCAAGGTTATGCTATGCTAGACAAGAACTTACATGGTCTAGCTGAGGTGCCTTGGTGGAAGTAGGTATGGATGGCCCAAATGCATTTTTTTCTCATGGTTGGTTGCTCAGAAGAAATGCCTCACTTGGGAGAATCTTCGCAAGCAAGGTTTTCAGGGTCCTTCTATCTGCTTCCTTTGCTTGCACAGTGAGGAATGTACTTCCCATTTGTTCTTTCTTTTCCCTTTTTCTAGAGAGATATGGCACAGGTGGTGGGAGGCTTGGCATCATGGTTGTATTCATGCTACTTCCCTAACTGATTTTTGGGAAAGTATGGGTAGGCCTCCAGCGAAGACATCTTTCCTACATGTGGCATGGGCTATAGGGCCTATTCTCATTATCTGGAACCTTTGGATGGAAAGGAATCGTAGAGTTTTTTGTGGCTCCAAATTAGGAAGTTTTCAATTGTGGCAGAAGATAGTTAGCAGGCTTCAGGAAACTATTTTTGCTAGGTGTGATGTCTGAAAATATTGATCCTAGTGATTATGCTATTGTGAGGAATTTGAACCTGGGGGATAGTAGAAGGGGTTGCTTTTTTGGAAATAGACCCCGACATGTCAAGCAAAGGGTTTGTCAAGATGGGAGGTGGACGCCTCCCCTGGTTGGGGTCCTGAAGATTAATACAGATGGGTCTTCTCGGGGGAACCTTGGACATGCTGGTATTGGTGGTATAGGTAGAGGTAATGATGGTGATGCAGTTTTTTTCTTCTCTATTTACAAAGGGTGACACTCTAATAATTTGATGGAGGCCCTTGCTATTAAGGTTGTTGTTGAGAGAGGATGCTCTTTAGACTGGAGGAGGATTATCTGTGAGTCAGATTCTCAAATTGTTGTGGATATGTTGAACAACCAAAGTTTGGATGATGTTAGTTGGAAATTATCTTATGTGGTTAGACAGATTCTAAGTTTATGCAGTTACGTGGATTATGTCTCCTTTTTTCATATCCCTAGAGAATGGAACAGAGTGGCTAATTGTTTGGCGAAGTGGGCCTCAGAGAATGTGGATGGTTGGGATATTAGTGGAAGGGATGAGCCACCTTTTGATTATCTTGGGACCCTGGAGAGGTTACTATTGGAGGACAGGAACATGTAGTATTGTTGTTGGTTTCTTTGGTTGTGTTCCTTGTTTGGTGGGCCTTTGGCCTTGCTTTGTATCTTGGTTTTGATTGAATAAATTTTTACCCCTTCTTTTTTAAAAAAATAAAAAAAAAGGTGCTTGTAAAAGTTTTTCTTACACTTTCACATTAATCTAGGCTTTATTAATTAATTGAGGTTAATTGGCCCCTTTAATTCAAATCCAAGCCTAATTAATTACATATTCCAAGGGATAAAACCATAATATTGCACAACACTTAATTTTACAAGGAATGTGTCCTAGGTTAGTGATCGAGGACCCATTCACCACATGGAAAATGGGTCCTCACTAGGTCCTAGGACCCCCTTTTTACATATCATTTCATATTTCTCGAAGTGTGTCCTCATCAAGTGTGTTAGGACCCATTCACCCTATGGATAATGGGTCCTCGTTTAACCCTAGGACTCCCCCTTGGAATTGTTGGTGTAATTAATATTTAATTACACTTTGCATAACTTTACTTAGGTATTATTTATTTCCTAGGTTAATTAATTCTCATCTTTATCTTTTTGAGTTATCTTGGCTGCTCAAGATGATTTCAGTTTGCATCTTTTTCTTTTATAAAGCAAATCATTATCTTGTAATTATTGAATTCTTTTGAATAATATTATGTTGCACATTCTTTGCAACCTCTCCATTTTCTTCTATGGAAGGTCTTTTTCGGGTTTGGTAAATCTGATTTTGTTTCTAACATGGTATCAGAGCCTTGATTTGCAGCCCCTTAGATTTTTGAGAAAATCATTATAGAGGTTGTTAAGGATTCCTCGAGGGTATCATGCCTTGATTTCATCTATGCAAGATTTTGGATCAGATCTAACCTCACCATTAGATTCGTGCTACCGGAAAAGTTAGGATTGACTTTTGTTTTGCAAATTTTGGCTATCATTAGCCAGATCTGTGAGGGTTTCAGACTAAGATTTTTTGCAAGATCTAGGGGTAGCCATTTTTTTGGAGCATTTTGGGCACAAACAAAGGTCACCATTGCGTTC